>CABFPE010000388.1:512000-524471 GCA_900660155.1 Hofstenia miamia | reverse complement strand
GTATCCAAGTGTTCTATTTCAAATTGCTTTTTTTCTAACTGTTATGTTGTATAGACTTTTAGGCCACAAAAGGTATAATTTATAAAAAATGCAAAAAATTGCTCAAAAACATATTGGTACATAGTTGAAATGGGGGTACAATTGAATAATTATTTATATGCGTATGGTCGTAGTTTTTGGACCCCTAGCCGTAAAATCCAAAATTTGTAAAAAACACCTTTTTTCTTATCAAAATCAATAGAAAAGAGTAAAAAGTTATTAAAAACTGATTATTATTAGAAATCCTTATATACACAACCCTGCCTTTCTTTACTACTAACATATAGTATTGTCATTTTTGCGGATGGCTAATTTTATCATATTCCATATGATCACTCGATTATACGATTAGACAGAGAAATTCAAAAGTTAGTCACTATAAATGCCTCATTTTTATTCAAGATTTTATATTGTAGCACTGTATAGGTAAGCTATCTAAAACATCTGTCGAACATTGACTCTACAAAAAAGTGTAGTTAGATTTGGTATCATAAATACGGTGATGCAAGTAGATATTTTTGAAAGAGACGAACAGATAAGATAAGAGATAAGATGTACAATAAAATAGCAATTTACTCTAACCAGCCTTTGAACAGAATGTTGCCCGCAAGTCAAGATATGTGACAACTACTCTTCGTACCAGATTACCTAAAACAACTAATGACTGCAGTGTATTGCGATCGGTATTCTGAAATCACTTCCTCCGGTGCTACGTATTTTAAATAACTGGTTTATCAGAGGCTAGTTTCTGATTTAGAATTAAAAATATTATTATTCTTATACTTAATAGAACAAATATCTGTCAGGATAAAAGCTTACAACTTACAACGGTGTCCCACAAGATACAATTTTAGGGCCTAGATTTTTCTCGTTGTATGTAAATGATTTAAAATTTAAGCAATGATTGTGGAATAGTGCAGTATGCTGACGACACGTGTATTTACACACATGATAATCAAATATAAACATCAATTAGTAAGTTAGAAATAAATCTTTCCTGACTGTTGAAATATTTTAATATGTACCATTTAACTGTAAATCTTTCTAAAGCAGAATTCTGTGTTATGTCTCCTTTTCACAAAGATAACCAATCACACATTTTAAATTTTTCGAGGTCAAAAATTACTCAAGTATAATCTTTCAAATATGTTCAGTAACAATTGATAATAAATTGAACTATTGAAGTCACATACGCATAGTATTACACAAAATGTCAATGGGAATTAAAACTATTTCACATGTAGGCAATTTTGTAAATTCTGAAATGCAATCGATGTTGATTAACTCTCTAGTATTAAGTCATTATAGATACTGTAATGTTTTATTTACGTTTTATTAATAAAATTTTGGGATATTTTAAGTCAGCGTTCACCTTAGAGTAAACTACAATTTCTATTATATGCGCATTCAACTTATAATTCGAGGAGTTCTAAGTTAAGAAAAGTGAAGTTTAAAAAATATTTTCTTAAAAATTCATTTTTAAACTCAATAATTGTACTATGGAATAACTTACCACTAGAAATAAAACGACTCAAAAGTTGCAGGAAATTTAAAAGTCAAATCCGTAATCAACATATCCCTAAAATCGGTTTTACGTCATGGAAAGGATTTCAGTTTTTCAAAAAATATCATTAGTTAAAATAATTAGCAATAAACTTGGTAAACTGTAAATTTCTCATCCATGTTTTTGTTGTTGTGTTTTATTGTTTTTGTACTTCATGTTGTTATTGACGCATTAAGTGTAGTATTAGCAGCTTTTGTTGAGGTGTTTAGTTATGCCAATGTACTACACTCAGTAAGAAATTCTATTCTATCATATTCTATAGAATACAGTCAAAATTCAGTTTTCTATACAGATCACGCTCAATTGCTAGAATTGCCAAGTCATTTAATTAATTCTCGTGAATTGTTGACCTCAAGTAATTCTTGATAGTATATAGTTGCATTTTTGATAGTCAAATTTTTATTTTTATGCAAGTTATTGTTGAAGGAGGGGTTCATTAATAATGTATATTCCCTCTCTATTTTAGTCAAAAAGCGGAAGTTCAGAGAACGAAATTTTTTAGTGCCTGTTTGAAAACAAAGGAACTGGAAGAGAAAATGCATTATGTAATTTACATACAAGTTTTAATGAAAACGAATCTCAGTACAGTAACTCATCTAGACCTAACCTGAATCCAGAAGGTGGGTTGGAATGGTTGTGTCCGCAACAAGGGCTCCCTCTCGATGGCAATTAATCACTAAGACACTTAAGCTTAAATATTTTAATAAAAAATGAAGCAAGTTAGGTGAATATAGTTTTATTATCGTATATTTAGAAGAAGAAAAAAAATCTATATTCAGAAATTGTTTTAACAATAAATAGAAATACCGATAACAAATACTGAAAGCGTCAACAAAGTAATACAAAACTAAACGAAAAAAGAAAACAACGAATATTTACAAATAAAAAGTGGTTAACTTGGGTTATGACGATTGCTAGTTTCTATTAATAGAGTAATCAGGATTATAAAATTTATAACCTCGCCATTTCAGTTTTTTTATATTATAAGTGCAAAAATATTTTTTAATATCCATTTTAAAGTTTTATTAATCTACTTATTTGTTTAATACATTTTGGTAATTCATTCCACATATTTATAACTATGTTTAGAAATGAATTTTTCATTATTCGCTTCTTATGCCTAATAGGTTAGATTATGTGTGTTCTTTTATTTTGTTTATTGACTAATTTTGCAGCAAGAAAGTCATTTTTTAATATGGGAAAGTATTGTTAACTATTTTGAAGAACGTCGTTAAGACATTTATATGGATGTAACATTGCGGATGGAAAAATAATTTTTAAATTTTTCTATATTCATTATTCTTATTAAAGCTATGATTATTTACTACTACTTTGATAGCCCAATTTAGTTGCACTTGGAATTTCCTGAAAAATTTTTGGTTTATATATGTGTAGAGTATTTTGGCATAGTTAAAATGACTTAATATTAGAGCATATATTAATTGGATTTTTGCTTTAGTTGGAAGTTTTTGAGAAATTAAGTTAATTGTTTTAATCAATATGTCCATTTTTCTAATAATATGATTTAGTTGCTCTTCAAAATTTTGATTTATGTCAAAAATTATTCCGAGGTACTTAAAAGACTAAACCTGTTTTATTTGAATGCATTTTGAAGTATCAGTAGATTTAGTTTTTGATTTAACAATACAGAATTGAGTTTTTAGTGGATTTACTCTTAGTTTTATAAGCAAAATATTTAGCAAGAGAAGCACAGTTTGTTTCGAGAGTTTGAACCGCTTTTTCGGGAAATTTATTAGAATGAAATAATATTGTGTCATCTGCATATTGTATAACGTCACATGTTACTTACTAGGACAAATCATTTATGTAAACATTAAATAATAAGGGACCCAAAATTGTACCCTGAGCAACCCCATTTTTAGTAAATGCCCAATCTGATAAAGATTCATTAATTTTAACTCTTTGCATGCGATTGTATAAGTAACTGGAGGTAGGACCTATGCTGTCATTAGAAAAACCTAGAAATTTAACTTGTTGTACTAAGATACTGCGGTCTATGGAACCGAAAGCTTTCGAGAGGTCTTAGCAAGCAATTGCTGAGTATTCATTATCATTTATTGTTGATCGCCATTTTCCTGTAGCTTGTATTAAAGAGTCGCTCGTAGAAATACCTTTACTAAAACCATATTGTGTTTTGGAGTAGAGATCATGTTTACAAAGATGCACGTTTTACAACTTTTCGCTAATGAACTGCCATTTAGTTCATGAAATTTGTTAAATTTTTACTTTGTAATTGTGAATGTTTTTTCTGTATAGATTTAACGTGTTCGGAAAATGAGTTTTGAATCCATTACTATTCCTAAATATTTAAAAGTATCTATTGCAGAAAAGTTGCATTTTTGATAATCAAATTTTTGTTTGTATGCAACTTATTGCTAAAGTAAGGATTCATTTTGCAAAATTGCGTTTTCTCGGCACTAATGCGTAATTTGCGCATTGAAAAATATGGCTTGTGACTGGCAGTTGGATTCCACTTTTTTAATTGCATAATCTAATGACTTGTTGGCGAAGAATATACAAGTATCGTCTGCGTATTGTATAAGATTGCAATTAGTATAAGAGTTAATATCATTGACATAGATAATAAACAGAAGAGGTCCAAGAATGGTTCCTTGCGGGACTCCTTTTTTAATGTATAGCCAGTCTGAAAATACTGAGCTGCTTTTGACTCGTTGTTTCCTATTACTTAAAAAACTCGCAATTAAACTAGTATTATCAAGAGACAAACCCATACGTTTTAGTTTTTTTTTTGGAATGTTATGGTCAATTGAATCAAATGCCTTAGAGAGATCCAAGCATGCAATAGCAACATACTGTTGATCATCCAATGAATTTTGCCAGTTCTCTTTTGCCTGGATAAGTGCATCATTCGTTGAAAAACCTCTTCTAAATCCAAATTGGGTTGCAGATGGCAGATTATGTTTTCTTAATATGCTCGAACATTTGATTAAATATTAGTCTTTTAAAAAAGTTACTTAGTGATGTCGTGATTGAAATAGGCCTATATAATTGGACATGTTTCATCAAGTTTTGTAAAGTGGAGTAACATATGCTTCTTTTAAGCAATTTGGGAATGTTTTGGATTTAATGCATTCAATAAAAATGTAGCTAAGGGGAATGTTAATTAAGATTGTTGTTTCCTTAAGTATCCATGTGGAAATATTTGACGGCCCACTGGATTTGCCGGATTATAATTTGTTTAAAGTTTTGAGCATTTCATAACTAGTCGTAAATCTAAAGGTAAAATCGGGTGCATAAGGCATTTGATTTTCAACAAATTTTACATTTTCCCCACAATAATTGCCCAAATTTACAATGATTTGCTTAAAATATTGGAGATGTGATAAGGATTTTTCTGCAATTTGCAATAATCGTCTGCTATAGCTATACTCTTATTGGTGACAAGTTTATTGCGATTTGTCAGATTGTGAATAAAATTACATTTAGATTTTTGGGATAGCATTCCATTATATTTTTTTTATGTACGCGTTTTTGGCCTTACGATTTGCTATTTTACAAATGCTCCTAGCTCTTTTATAGCGGTTAAAATTTACTTCAGATTGGTTATTTAAGAAGTCTTTATGTGTCTGATTTTTTGCGCAAATAAGTGTTTTACAATCGTCAGTAATCCACCCCTTAGAATTTTTTGAGTTATCTTTTGCTTTAGATATATTATGATTTCATAAAATACGTTGTTTAGGGTAACATAAGTTAACATATTGACTATTTATTTATCTTTTAACTAAGCAACTAAGAGGTAGAAGAAAGGAAACCCAAGGAGAAACTCCCCCCCCCCACCAAAGTGGCCTGGATAAATTACTGCATTTGCTACAACGACGTAATAAATCAAAGAACGCTGTAAAAGACTAAAACTAAAAAAATTACTTAACTATAAATGATTATAACTTATACTGGTTTAATTTAGCAATTTAACTCTAGTTTATGAAAGTGCGGGGCCCACTGCGGCCACATAGGTTGCAGCGGCCTAAGGCCGGCCCTGGTCTCACATTAGGCAGCATGCGAATTGTTGGTTCATTTTATAACAATATATAATCAGTAGTTTTAGTATATTCTGTATTAAAAACACAATAAACTATACTTTGCTTTTCCTTTTTGTTTAAGAATTCTATTTTTCCTTCTAAAATGAAAGACGGTGATTTACTCAAAGGAATTTGAATTTAATTACAAATTATTGATCACAATAAATAGGTGCTTAGACAAGTTTTTTCTATCATGCTTATACGTCTTTGAGTCAGACTGCCACAATATTTGTTGAAAGATCTCTACACTAATACCAGAGAGGGAATAGCCTTTTGGTAGCACAATGCATTGATTACACTCCCAAAGGTCTTCCATCTACAAAGCATCGAATCCTGCAAATTTCCTATAGAACACCAATAAACATAAAATGTGAATTGCTGTATCTCAAGCTATACTGCATAGTACATGTATACTCTTCAGATGTGCAAAGTGCAGGTGTGCGGATAAATTAAGTATCGTAACTCCAGTTGAACTAAACGCTAGTTCAGGAGCTGTTTCTGAAATTTGTATGGTTAACTAAGATCTTGCTACTTATCTAAGTTTTTTGCTGTGGAATTCTTCCAATATGATAGGAGATCAAATTTTTCATCATAATGAAATTCCGGGGCATCTTGCATATGCTTCTTTTATCGCTTGCGATCAAGCAGTTTTCAACTTCGGGGCTTGATTAAAAACATAAAAATCAATGGCTTCTTTTTTTATAAGTTGAATAGGTTGGAATTTTAGCAATGGGGCATTTTATAATATGTTTAAGTTCTAAAAAGTGCACGTATGCACATTGATAAGTTCCACAATGTGTAAAACGTAGACAAAAAAGTATTGCATGAAAAATTTTAAATTTTTGCTTCCCGTGAAAGTGTTACCGCAGGATTCTAAGAGGGGAGCATACTCTAGAATTGAAACTCTACATTGAAACAACAAATAGAGAAAACTATAGGTAGGTTTCCAGTAGTGAGAGTGATGTTGATCGACTATAGCATCATTTCATCCAAAAATCCTTCAAATAAAATCAATGAATTTGTTCTGTAATAATAATTTTGCTTTTTTGAGTTTTTACTTGAAATTCACAATTTTTTAAACTTTGCTATCCAATTCCAGGTCTTAGCAGATGCCCAGAAAATCTTTGTATTATACTTAAATAAATAGGTGAAATAAAAAAAATGTTATATATGTTGTATAGAAAATGTGGATTAGCAAACTCAAGCATCAATTGAAATTCAATTGGATTCAAATTGGACAATTTTAACAATTTTATATTGAATAAGTGTACATAAAGCTATCCAATGGACAAACCTGACAATATATAAAATAAGATCTATTCTCAATTTAAAATTACCTACCAACTTTGAAAAATGGAAACTGTACCCATTGGTAAGCATTAACATTTGACAATGATATTCTGGCGAATAATGAGTGTGAAACTCCTTTGCAAACAATTAATACTTAATGTAAAAGTGTTTCTAATCACAAGTTGCTAGAAAATTTTTAAAATCTGAAAACCGCTCTCTCAAGTGAATCATGGTAATGTTTATCATGTATTAGATCCTAGCTTCATGGTAGAAAGTTTTATGTTAACATTTGAGGCTTACCTCACAAAATATTTTCTTGAAAAAACAATCCTACGACCTCTGCTATTCAATTTGTATGTAAATGACATAAAGAATGTAACTGACTGTGAAATTATACAGTATATAGATGATACATTAATATTCTGTGGAAACTCTTCATGAGATGTATCAGTAAAAAAAATTGAATCGAATGGTGCAAGATTGCTTAATCAATTCTGCATGCACTAATATAAATAAAACGCAATTTTGCATAGTGCAACCTTTTTATGCAAAAAATAGATATCTCTAAATTTTCAAATAATTTCAGCAATATTTCTACATCACCTGTCAAAAAGTTTAAATATTTAGGAATTACAATTGATTGAAAGCTTAATTTCAAATTGCATTTTAACACTATTGTTTTTAGATTAAATTAGAGAAATTTTTTTCAGATAAATGCTCACAATTCAATAACTGATAATTTATCTGTACAGTTTAATTAAATTCACAAAACACATGTAAGTAGTTGAAGAAAGGCAGGGGAGATTCCATAAATCTGATTGGTCCACACAAGGGTTGGTCCCACAAAGTGACGTAATTGCTTACTCATAAATGTGAGAGGTCAGAAATGATTCATAAACATCGAACAGGGGCGTTTGACACAATTTTTTAGTTTCTAGTTACTCATTAGTTTTGTGATAATTGCAGGGGCCAATTTAGTTTGCATACATGTTCCATTTTACTTTACTGCATGCACGTGCACGTCTGTTTTTTTGTTAGTATATGTGACATTGTTAACTGACCAATCCGAGTACTACATTGCGTTTGTGATGACATATTGGTGACTAATGGGAAAAGTCATATTGCATTTTGCAAATGAATAATTTTCTTATCCATATTTTAGTTAATATGCTTGACATTGTTAGCTGACTAATTGGGGAAGTATATTGCATTGTGATAATACATTGTTGACCAGAGGCGTATGCAGGGGAGGTGACATGGTGGAATGTCCCCACATCAGGTTTTAAAAAGTGATTTTGTCTGAATAAATCAAAACATTTTAGGTTAAAAATTGGAAAATTCAAAAACTAAAGTCATGCAATGCATTTTTTAGGGTATCTTTTTTCAATATTTTCAAAATTTTTCACATGGAATTTTTACAGTTGACTAAGATGTCCCCCATCAGAAAATCCTACATACACACATTGCAAATGAATAATTTTCTTACCCATAAAAAATTCCATGCATTTCTAATGATTAACATATCTATACAATCACTGTAATTGAATTTGTTTTTCGCTAATATCCAAAATACAAAAGTGTATGAAATATAGATTTACATGACAAAAGCAAGCCTGTTTTCTGAAAAATTTAAAATTGTTTATGTAAAAAGGCACAATTTTGTTTTCTAAAAAACTAAACATGGCTTATATGTAAAAAGATGCAATTTCATTTTCTAAAAAATTATACATGCAATGCTATTGTGGCATAATGATATTTATGGAACTTCTCATTATTTCAGTTATTACAATTTGAATATTAATTTTACGAATTTATTTCAATTGTATTTTGGCGAAGTGAAATGGTGCTATTTATATTTTAGTTTAAATTTCTGCTAATTTTGAAACACAGTAAAATTGTAGCAAGAACCAATTTTTGTACCTGCCAGCTGTTTGCCTATATTTTTGACAGTATGATTTGTTTACTGATACGGGTTAATTTTTGTATATATATTTGAGTATTGTTCATTTATTTACTCTTTGATTTATTCTCAGTAAATTAGTTCTTCTTTTATTTTATTTTGACTTCATTATTTATTAAAAATGTGATTCTAACTTTTCAACTGCATCATTAAAGGGCACCTTGACAGCAGACAAGTTGATTAGCATGTCCCTTTAATTAGGTTGGGTGTACAACTAGGGCTTTTATTGTACTGCTTCTCATTTGTAATGAAAATTGTTATTATTGCTTTCACCTTAATTGCATGAGATGAGAAACACACTGAGTTTAGGTTATTTTACTTAGCACTTAGGTTCACCACTTGCACCCAAGAGTTAGGGCTTCTTATTTCTTAATCTAATTAGGGCTCAAGTTTTTCACAACTCTTCTAAAAGGTTAACTGTATTGGGTCGCACAAGTGTGGTCACTCTTCCCTAACACAATATCTTGTTTAATTTTAACTTTTATTAGGATAGGATATCCTGGCAGGAGGAGTTAATTATTTATAGCATTGGTCCATCCACGCATTAACTCGAAACCCTCAACAGGATAGATTAGTTTTTTCACCAATGCCACATGGCGACCACTGCAGGACCCCAAGTACATGTATTGTTTCATAATTAACTATACCGCTGTCAGTGGAAGCTCTGATATAACCAACAAGAAGCCATGTTAGAACCATGTTAAGAGAGGATAGAACCTTTTTACAAATGGACTGTTGGTGGAAATATCATTTCTCAGTGCTCTCACAAAACTGAAAATTTTTTTTTAAATTGCAGGAAATCCTAGCTAACCTACTTAATTAGTAGGTATCAATATGTCAGTCAAGCACTAAAAGAAAAAAATACAAAATCTCCAAAAAGATTTAAATTGTTACAGTCTAAAACCAAATTCCTTAAGCAAGCCGACAAATGCAATGTCCAGAATATACAAGTCACTGGACAGCTAATTTCACAAGAGGCCAAAAATAAATGCAAGAAATAAAATCACAACTAACTAGTTTACAATTATTTCAAAAGGCAACTACTCCTAAGATTGCTAAAATACCCAATCCAAATGAACAAAATTTAGGACATCGTGTACACCAGTCCCTACCATTTTAAAAAGCTGTCAAGGCTAAACTTCAAATTGATAACTACTCTAAAATATCAAATTAAATCAAATTTAGCATCACTTCGTCTTCCTTTACCATTAAGACATCAAAGCTTCCTGTGAAAAATAAATCCACTTTTAATGAGACTAATGCAAAACATGAACAACCATCCAATAAAACATCAAGGGCAATGAACTTAAACAAAGTTTACTGCAAAAAAGGAAAAAAAGATGTATAACTGTCCTAACTGCACCAAAACAATACACTTAATTGTCAATCAAGGATGCTATTACAATTAGACTCAATCATTAGCAAACCAAAAGCATATGTGGAACAAATTCAATTTAGCAGTGATATTGAGCCTGAAAGTCCTCAAAGCTTTATAATACACAAACAGGATTCTATGTTAGAATTTAAGCCATCAAGTAAATGGAAAACTCAGTGATTTTTTGTAATTAAAGCACTCTAGATACATCTAGTGTCTTTAATAAAGCCTCTAATTAAAATATTCTCCAGAAATTGTGCATTTCAAATATATGCCTTCTACAAAAAATAATGCATAAGGTCATCCTCAATCAAATTATAAACCACAATAAATTTTTCTATTCTAGACTAATAGAGACACCCTTATGTAGATTATGAAAATCCCAAGCATCTAATATTTTATTGTACAGCTAGAATATCACTTAACCCTGCAGACTTTCAAAGATCATCTGACATAAATGCCACTTTAAATTTCTATGAAACCATTGAATATATACTAAAAAATATTGCCCTAACTAAGAACCAATTAGCAGTATAGAAGGATGTTTTATGCATTTTATGCATATACATATATTTAAGATAACCTGTAAAACTTTCTTTTTAATACCTCAGTAAATATGTGTGAACCAGTGTCTGATTAGCTTATTACTTAGATGTTGGTTTGTTTTTGTTTATTTTCCTTACTTTGTCTGTGTGTTCATTTATTGTTTAGTTTAGTCCATACTCCATTATTCTCCAATTGTGTCTACCATTTTAGTTTTTGTTTTGTACTTGTAAATATTTAACCATGTTTTAGGAACATGCTGACAGCTCATTTTGATATTATATGCAGACATTATGGTTGATGCAATTCCAGTTAAACTGGGAACAAGCAAAAACACAATTTCCCATTAGAAGTGTTACTAATGAAAACAAAGTTATTACATTGTCTCTACTTTGGGTACAGTGACTTCCACATAAGCAGTTTTTGCTTTCTTCACCTCCAGTTAGTAATAGATATCAGGTGATTTGCTGACAAATGCATTTGAATTTTCAGAGACTGAATGTGCAGCTGTTCTATTCAACATGTCAAGATTGAGTTTATGGATTTAATGCTAACACTTCTTTAAACACATAATCCTTGTATTTATTTTGATATCTACTTGTACAACAACAAGTTTTTCTTGCATGTTATTCTCAACTTTAAGAAGTCAACATCTTGATGTGAAAAATGCCCACAAGTTTATGCCCATCAAAAATTTGGCAAGAATGCAAAAAATGATACCCCAAATAGCAAATATTTCAAAAAGAATCTGTGAAATACAAAGACAAGCCAACAATTATTAGTGATGATCTGCACCATAAACAGCTCAGACTTTTTAATAAAATCTCAAACTGCCATTTCTTGTAGATACTAGAGCTTAGGTGTCAGTTACACCTGCAACATACATTGAATTTTTCTCCTCTAAAGGTCTCTGAAATTAGAATGGAGCACTGATTTTGAATATAATGTGAGATTGACTTTAGTTATTATTAAAAAACCATTATTGAGAACACACTTTTCCAAGCATACAGTCTTCCAGTCAACATTAAAGGGTAACATCTTATTGAAGCAGACACATATTCCTCAGTGCTATGCAATGTGGAATATTCCTCAACAAATCAGCTTTCTTTAGTTGGTTCCACATGCAAGTAATTAGGGAAAAATTTTAAATAACTTTCCAAATCTGTTCAAGCAAAAGCTTTCCTCAGCAACAACTGCATATGGTACAGAACATTTCATTACAAGAAATGGCACACCCATTCCCTTTAGACTTTGTAACTTAATTCCTAAAAAATTTACAATCACAAAAAATGAATTTTAATTAAACAAAAATGATGCAAATTATCAAAATATCAAACAATCTATGATCTTCACCAGTACATACCATTGCAAAGAAGAATGGCAAGTGGTGTCTATGTATTGATTATTTTGTAATTGAATGATACAATAATTCACAATTGCTACCCTATACAACAAATACACAACTCTTGAAGTTATATTGATGAAAAGTTATTTTTTCTATTGTAGACTTAATTTGCACAATGTGCAAATTCCAGTTGCACAGAAGCTGTGGTACATCTAGGAATTTCTTATGGGGGTATCCTTAGAGTATAGATTTTTTCAATGTCCATGTTATATTAATGGTATATATATATATATA
>CABFPE010000388.1:456172-511708 GCA_900660155.1 Hofstenia miamia | reverse complement strand
GTATATATATATATATATATATATATATATATTAATATATACATATACATGTATATATGCCCAAGACTACTATTAGTGTTAAACTATTAAATCAGCTCTATCTAAGTCAGTAATTGTTCAACTGAATTCATTTTTTGTAGAATGTGAGATGATCTCATTTGAAATGAGAAATGATCAAACCAAATGATTAAGCATATATTCACAACTGTCAGGTTTGAATCAAGAGGTATTATACCAATATTTCTGCTAACATTTCAATAAATTGCTATACAAAATAAATTTGATAGACTCAAAAATCAAATTTAAATATCAGAAAAAGTCTATATGTCATGACATTTAATATTGATACATATGGTAGTGATGGGTATCTATTTACAAATATATAAGACAGTTGATAATCTTCAAAGGGAGATATGTAGGTCAACATGCCATACCAAGTTCTAATATATTCATTTGTACTTTAGCAATAGAATGATGACAATATTTCAAAAGCTGATTTCAAAGGATGTTGAAACTTTGTCAATAGAAAACTTCATCTACAATTCATAATGAAATGAACATTATCTACTAAAATTGATAAAAATTCATTTGCAAATTGAAGTTATAACAGTATTCATTTTCAGATGTAGGTGTAATGAGTTGCAGGACAAATTACAAAAATTATTCCAAAGAGAATGCTCTCATGAATTACTTTGTTTTGAAGAATATGTAAGAAGTGCAAAGGCAGATATGCAGAGGAGGGCAAACTGCATATTCCAGAAATTATATTTTGTAAAAAGTACATTTGCAAAATACATTATTTAATTTCTACAAGATTTCAAGAAATGAGTGTATCTTTTTACAAATGTTCATAATGTACTCAAAATGGATATACATTTATTTAACAAAATTTGTGGAGTGCAAGCTCCTCCAAGCAAAAATTGCTGGATTTGAATCTGAGGTGCTTTAGCATTAACAAAGTTCTGGCAATTGTAATTAAAATGTTGAAACTAGGTATTTAATGATAATTTCATTGAAATAGGATGTGTGTTTTCAAAAATTTGAATTGATTTTTTGGCCAGTGCTATACAAAATTCCATTATAGTGCCTCAAATCTCTATATTGTGATTTCAGATGTTAACTGTTCTTAGAAATCCATTTGTGTTATTATGCAGATATGATTGAATAATAATGGCTTAGTTTACATGAAATTTAACCAAATTTGTTCTTACATATATATGAAAACTTTTGATGTTTCTGATATTGATGAAAAACAGAATACAAGAATGTTCTCTTTCTTAAAAATAAGGTATTTTTCTGGAAATATAGGATCAAACATAGGCTTTCTGCAACTAGCCCAGACTGGTTATTGCAATAAAATCTTGGAGGGGAATCCATCCTGAATCAGCACTCACAAGAAGACATTGAAAAACTGTTATTGTGACTACATTTGATAATTCCAAATCTTTGAGAATGCCATTTGGACTTTGAAATGTTCCAGTGATCTTGTTGCATAATTGCAGCCATTAACTCAATTTCAACATTAATTCATAATTTCCTCAATTAGACTAATTTGATTTTATGCAAACTGAAATTTTATTTTGTATATTTCTGCAATAATTACACAGTAATTTCTCTTAATTTTGCTTCTTGCAGTATTACTGTGCAGAATCTGTTGTTATTTATTAATATTATATTCATTATGTTCTTGAAAGTACACTTTGTTTACATGTTATTTTTGACTTTACTTTATTTAAATAATGTTTTTCTAAGCTGTCAAAACTTTGTTGAAGGGTACCCAACAGTGGTACAGCTTTGCTAGTATATCCTTTAACATTAGGGCTAGGTGTATGAATAGGGTTTTACCTGTTACACAATTCATTCATTAATCAAAATTGTTTTATTGTTATTATTGCAAAGACCTAATTAGCATTAGATGAGGATGCACCAAGTTTAGGTTCTTACTTTGCACATAGGTTTCACACACTGCACCCAAGAACAATTAGGGTTTTTCTTACTCTTTCTTTTAATTAGGGGTCTAGTCTTATATGACTCTTCCACAACATTCTATGTTTCAGGTTAGCTAATTGTGGCTACTCTTCCCCTCTCAATCTCTTGTTTACTCTTTACATTGATTAGTGTTGCATCTCATTGAGGGTTTGAGTTGATACATGGATGGGCAGATGCTACAAATAATTTTTATTGGTGTTACATATTAATAACTACTCCTGCTATTATACCCTATTCTAATAAAAGTAAACAGGAGATCATTTAGGGAAGAGTGGCCACACTTGGCTGACCTGATACAGATAACCTTTTAGAAAAATCATACAATTATTAATTATTAAAGCATCTTGATAAAATTCTTAAACCATTCATTCCCATGAAGTACAATTTAGTAAATACTTCAGATTTCTTAGAAAGACTAAAGACTGCTTTCAAGTTCAATAACAAAAAAACACCAATTATGGCTAGTTTCAATGTAAAATCATTACTCACAAACATACCTTTTGAAAAAACAATTAATCATATACCGTATTTACCCATGTATAAGCTGCATCTGTAGATAAGCCTCACCCCAAGTTTGGGAGATTTTTAAGAATAAAAGTTTTTTGAGCAATATAAAAATTCACAAGCACTGAATCAACAAAACATATTTATTTAAATTATTCATATATTTTTTACAACTTTGAAGAAAAGAAACCTGCATTTCTGCGATTTATATCCTATCTTAATAGATTAATTAAACCTATAAACCTATATAGACCTTGTAAAGGATGCTGATCTAAATTGCTCTTGATATTTGCATGCATATTATTTCTAAGCTAACAATACATTCTAATACTTCAATATTGTGATATTTTTAATTAATTAATTGTTTGTCTTTTAAACAAGGATATTACTTTACTTTAATGTATATTACAGCAAGATCTCATACTTTATTTTACAATATATGTGCAAATTAGGTGTCTTTGTGAGATGATTCTATAGATAAGCTGCACCCCCACTTTGGGAGCAATTTTTCATGGAAAAAGGTGCGGCTTATACACAGGTAAATACGGTACTTGATATCATTCCTGAAGGTCAAATTATTGTTTCATTGAAACTTTAAGATGTTTACTTAGATTAACATACTTAAATGTTAAATTCATATTCAATAATAATGTTTTTGAACAAATTGACAGAATGGCAATAGGTTCTCCATTGTTTTCAACAATGGCTGCATTTACCATGAACTTGATTGAATGTAAATTTGAATTATTAAGCAAGCCAAATCCATTAATATACCTTACGTATGTCAATGACATGCTTACATTATTTGAAAATGAGTCAGAAATTAAGTTTTAAAAAATATCTTACCAACCAAGTTGAAGAACTAAAATTTACTGTCAAAGTAGAAGAAGATCAAATTTAAATTTCTTGGATGTATCAATTATTTAAACAGAAATATCATTTGAAGCTAAGCTGTATATAAAACCAACTAATACAGGATTGTATATTCCCTATCAATTACAATGTGATATAAAACATAAGAAAAATACAATTAAATGTTTAATCAAAAGAGCAAATCAAGCATCTTCAAATTATAACAACTTTATTGAAGCAATTAATCACCTTTATACAATTCTAGAAAATAATGGATATCCTCACAGATTAATTAAAAGACATGTAGATGAGGTACTTTTATTAAGGAACATAAATAACAACCAAGCTGAATCAAATGAAGAAACAAATTTAAAGTATATTGGAAACTTCCATTCATTAATGAGAAAGTTAAAGCATTCCAAACAAGAAGTTAAATTTAAAGTTAAATAAATTGAGAATAACACCAATATTAACATCATTAAAACTCAAAATATTTTAACAAACAAACATCCTGTAGCAAAGTTACTCTCTTCTTCACTTGATTACAAATATACATCTGAAATTCATCAACAATCCTACATCCAAGAAACATGCAGACATTTTGCTACAACAATTCATGAAGATCTAGCTGGACATCTAAACTAAATTCACTAACATCAACATTGAATTAAGAAAGAAAATTTTGAAATATTACTTAAAACTAATTTTCCATTAATTTCAGAATCATTATTCATCAAGAAAGAAATCAAATCAAATTTAATGAACAATAAAATTATTATAAC
Organism: Hofstenia miamia; assembly: GCA_900660155.1. NCBI lineage: Eukaryota > Metazoa > Xenacoelomorpha > Acoela > Hofsteniidae > Hofstenia > Hofstenia miamia. The sequence continues at coordinate 507,581 of CABFPE010000388.1, read as the reverse complement.
ATCAATATTTTTAGTGCTTGCAATATATATATATATATATATATATATATATATACAGGGTCCGCCATAAGTCACTACGAGTTTTTTTCTGTTATAAGCATAGAAATGTATTGACAAGTTTTAATCTCAGCTAACAGTGTATAATTGTTTCTTATTGGTTCAAACAGACATTCAAAAAATAGCTATCGATTACACACTTAAAATTCGACACCTTAAAATCGATGGGTTGGAAAATTCGGCCCCGTCGCCTTCCCTCCACGGTCACCAGATTTGACCTCTTGTGATAATGCGTTGTGGGGCATTATAAGACCTGGAANCTGAAACTTGTTGCAAGAATTCTTAAAACAGCTAAATTGTGAAAATGTGTTTGGACCAGGGATGATCAAGCCAATAAATGGAATGATGAATTCTGAACAGACCACTCTATTATTTTCCAAATGATACTGGAATCTTTCAGCATGAGCTCACAACTTGTCACAATTCTAAAATGTTGAAGGCAAAACTTAATGAACTCAATATATCTCTACAGCAAAGGCCTTTGAACAGTCCACATGCAATTCACATTGAAAATTTGTTTGCTCTTGTCAAACAATCACTGAATATACGTGGTTGAACAACCAAAAATAAACCTATGATTGTTGTGCCTGACATTTGGCTTAGGTCAGAAAAAATTAAGGAATGTTGTAAAACACTTGTGAAATCAATGCCAAAACGTGTTCAGGACATTTTTAAAGCACATGGTGGTCATATCAATTATTAGTTTGTATTTAAATAGCTGAAGTAATATGAAAGTAATATAACTAGTATTTAATTTACAATATTCCATTAATTTTTCCACTACTGTATATGTATATATATATATTATATATATATATATATATATATATATATTGTGCACAAATATATATATTTGTAATCAATTTACTTTTACTCTAAATATTGCTTTGTTAACCTGAATATTTTTTCATGATGAAAGATTTCAAGTAAAAAAAACGATAACATTATGACATTCAGTTAATTGTTCCAAAATACTAACTTTAAACCTTTAGATTAATTAAAACTAAAATGGACAATTAAATAAATGTAACAGATTTTTCTACGTGTCAATAGCGATATTTCAATATGCCACAGTTGCCGTGTAAATTGTAATTTTTATTCAAATTTCTTATGACAGTAGCTAACAAATATGCTTGCTTTGTTTTTTTATTGTTCTTTTCTAAGAAGCTACAAAAATTTTTGCACTAATAACGAATCTTTTAAAAGTTCCAGTTTTTTTAATCGTATGTTTTGTTTCTCTAGTTTAAAAAATTGTTTTCGAAAATAGGGACACCAGATAGTTTTGGTTTTTTTAGGAACTTGAATTGCAGCAACTTTTGTGACTGCTTCTTAAATTGCTTTTGTTTAATCTGCAATGGGATACTTTTGGCTGAATTTCATCACTTTTCGTGAATTACCGATTATTATTGAGAACTTAGGTGCTGAAAACGCTTGCAATTTATGAGACAATGAACATTGTTAAATCTAAGAAAATATATACATTTCGCTACTTCTATGAATGATGCAAATATTTTAGGGATTAATTTTTTAAGTTTTAGAAAAATAGCATAGAAATTTTTAAAGATATTGGATATTATCTGACATATTCACAACATTTTGAAGGTTAAAATTTATACTCATCTCAAGATTAGTCAAAATTCATTCTATAATACAAATTTTTATATTTTATGTTTAAATTATTATTTCATTAATTGTAGCAAGCGTATTTTACTATTTATGTTGGTAAAGTGTGATCTGAGAGGATTCCAATGCACAAGCTTAGCAAAACACTATTCTTTTAAAAAAACACTTTAAACGTTTAAAAAATGTTTTTTTTGCTTTTATACAGAACCAGCAAAGATACAAAAATTTTGCTAAAACACACATAATAGCAAACATTAAATTATGATAAACTTATCAACATTTATTTTTCATACACTTAAGCAAAACGTAAGTTTTCCTATTTTTGGTTAGAAAATCGGTTATAAAAGTATGAATGGACGAAATTTATTTCCAAACTTTCCTATATAAATAAAAGCATTGCAAAAAACAGTTGTTTTATTAGGTCCTGTTTAAAACATGCCAACTCTGCCGATGCCTGTTATTAGCATTATTAAAAATCATCCTAGATTTTATTTTATTAATAAATTAAGTATACAAAATTAAGTTCTGACCGAATACAGCGGTATACATGCTTAATCCCAGTCACCAGATAATGTATGTAACAATTCGCTCTTGTTAATGTTTAACCCTAGGGTATATTTTTAATGATATTATTTAATATATAACGTAGAAGTAATCCTTCCTTTGTTTCAAACTAATGGGATAAACGTTTCTGAGCTATAAATAAATTTCTGCTGAATACGACATATTGAGAGTCTCAATTTCAATGCTTCTGAACAGGCGAAATTGCTGTTAGCGATATTGATGAGCATGCCTTGAAAAATTGAAGATTACTTATGTTAAATATCGGTTTATGCTAAATATTCAATAGTATCTATAATATCGTTTTCAATATTGGCCTGTGTTTCGAAATGTGATGAAACAGAGTTTGCGTAGTTTCTTGTGATAATGGGCTAACTAGATCTATGAAATTGTTTTTTTTCAATTTTGTTGTTGATGAGAAGTATGAATGCCCTGTATTAACACAAAATATAAGCCATTAACAGCATTTTATTATGGTGGGTTTTCATGTGTCTATGTTCATAAGCGTGCTTAATTTCAGGACGGCTCTTTTAAAATCAGAGTGATCGGACGCCTCAGCAGGATGTTTACATTAAGTCTTCGAGATAGAGTTTTAATTGCCACAAACAAAAACATGACGTTAACTTTCTAGAAATTTAAATCACAAATTTGTTTCAGTTTTAAATTGAGTTTCACTTTTTCATTATGTATTCATTTGTACGGAAGGTTATAATTTGTAGTCATATTGTGTTTGCTCGAATCGTAAAATAATGAAGGATTTTACAAATTCGTTTTGAGATACTTCAAAGAAATGTGGAATAGTAGGGTAATTTTGAGAGATAAACTTTTATTTATTTTCACGATTGCTTTGCTTATGTACGCATTTATTACTTCTAAAAAAGAATTCCTTTCGTGAACCCTATTGCTTTTCTTAATCTTAATTAATATGAAATGTTAATGCATTTGCACGGAACTTTATAGCGAATAAAACGGCATCTTTTCTTTTCGAATTGATTTAAGATTGCCTTTTCAAATTTACATTTTTCATTATCATAAAGATGTTTTTTACCACAATTTGAACTTTTCAAGTTTTTTCCAAAGATTTTTTTATAGAGAGTAAAATTCTAAGCAAAGCTTACTTTTAGCTAGTAACAATTATAAATGAGTTTCATTTGTTCTTGTGATTTTTATTTCTGCTATGCGGTTATTTTCTATATAAGTTTTAATCAAGCACTAGTACAAAATAGCTTAAGATTTGTACGCAATTCAATGGCTGTGTACTGTAAAAATAATATTTAATAAACTGAATACTTCTTTAGGTATTCAGAAAACAAATGCTAACTATATTAATTAATTTGTTACAAATATTGGATACATATTCTTTCTGTGCTAAATGTAGAGCAAGTTTTTGCGATGCATGATTTGAGACAAAATTATAGTTCATTATTACCAGCATCTTAAAAAATGGACTACACAATTCAAAGACATTTGCTTAGTGTATTTCTAAAACAATTAATATTTAGTTTAGATTTCAGAAAGTAGAATGGCCTTCAACCAATTACCAATAAATTCCACGGGGAATCACCCCGATGCTACAAAATTTTCCAACTTATCATTAACTGATGTTAGTGTTGAATTATAAATATTTGCAATAACTTTATTTTAGAATACGCGGCCTCAACTTACTAATCAACCAATTCATCCAAATTCATTCAATCCTCCTTTCAACACAAATAATACGTCAGGCAATGCATCTTTTGCATATGGCTCTCAGATTCGAGCAAAACATGCATTTCCTCCACCAGTAGCTCCTATGAAAGAACCTTCTCAAATATCACATGTCAATTCCGCAATCCCTGTTGCAAGCGTTGCACCCAGGGCGTTTGAAAATGCTAACTTTTCTACAAGTGAAAACATTACTCAATATCCCCCAGCCTCTACTTCGGAACATTTAAATTTAGATTCGCAACAAAAAACTGTACCCGTTAAACCTGTGCCTAACTTTCCTAACTCTTCGCGGCTTCCTGACGGTTCCCAAGAAAGAATTTCTAGTAAATATTTCATATGTCCCTATAAATATATTAGTATTTGAGATCATTCAGTATGTGTATTATTTCAAATACTATTGTCTTTATCGGTAGTCACTGTTTACATTGCATTTTCATATCCGATTTTTTAGAATCTTTGCATGAAATGTAAATTTTTGTTTAGCTCAACAACATCCGAATCATTCATCATACAATCAATACAATAGAGGCTCGGATGCATCTACTGTGTCTGGTAGTGTTTCTAACGATATTATTTTTAAATATTGCTGATTTTTAGCGCCGCCTTCGAATTTCCCCAACAATATGTTAACGAGTCAATACAACAATGTGAATGATGGCTCTCATCGTATGGGTAATTTCAATTTATTTGAATTCTTACAGATTTAATTTTAGCTCAACAGCATTTTGCACAACCAGTACCCAATTATAATAATGTAACGGGTGCATCTCGTATGTTTTTATTTCTAATATAGTATTTTACCAAAATCATAGAGCAATCACAATTTCCAAATCAGCAAGGAGGAAATTTTCTGAATAATTCGCAACCGCCAAGAACTTCACCTTTCCCCACAGGGCAACCATCTCAATTTCCACAATCACTTAATCAAAATCGAGGTAGGTTTTTTTAAGTGCAACAACTGGTATCGTAGGTTTAGAACCTGTTAATTCGAATTTTTCATCTGGTCAACCAACTCACTTTCCTCCAAACGCTCCAATTCAAAATAGAGGTTAGAGTTTTATAATGGTAATAAAACTTAAAATATTTAGAAACTGGAACATCGAATTTTCATAATAGTCAACCATCTCACTTTGCTCCTCATGCATCTAATCAAAATCGAGGTGATTTTTTGTTATTGTGTAGAGTTTAAGTAATATTTAGAGGCACCACCAATGATGTACTCTGGTCACGGAGCCGCAGCACCTACCTCAGCTGCACAAGGAAATTTCCAACAACCTGGTGGTTTGTTTAAGGCTTTTTGGATTAATTAGTTTTATAATGTGTATTTCGCAGTGAACTATTTTCCTTTTAATTTTTATATTTGATACACGGGTGCTTTCGAACAATAGCTTCAATACTTTTTATTAATTTTTGTTCTATGTTCACGGTGCATAATGGGCCAATTTTGGCTCACTTTCCCTAATTATTGGAATTTGGATTCATTTCAGTTCGTTGTTCTATTTTCCAAATTTTGCTCATGTAATTTCTCTTTGTAGTTCTGACAGTTTTAAATTGTATTGCACCGCTGAAGTTTTTATTCGTTGTTCTTGTAATTGTGCTTGCAAAATTATGGTTTTAAATTTAAATCAAAGTAGTAGCAATATATAATATGTGACATATTCATCATTAAACATATACAAAATGTTTTTATTCATATTTGCCACTATTTGGGTATTAAATTATACTTTCAATGTATAATGCACTTGTTTGAAACTATTAATCTTGAAAAAAATAACAATTTACTTTTGTATTTTAGTCGTGTAAATAGTAGATGATTTAACAATGCTAAATTTGTTATTTATTAATCTCTTCAGTACTCACTTTCTTTCTGTATTTTCAAAAAATCTAGCAATCAAAATAGGTATATTCCTTAAGTTTTGCTTTGCTAGGTTGCTTTACTAACCAAATTATGAAAATCGTACATCGCCAGTTTAAACATTTAGGTTGCGTTTTATTAGAATCATTCTTTTAACTATGCTAAACTAGCTGCCTATGTACAGTTTGCAGGGTGTTAATTATTTCGATAATATGATTTCTTTTGTTTTTATTCACCATTTCATGTCATTAGTTAATGCTAAAGTTTTCTAAAAAAATTCCTATGACAGATTATCTTTAGCTAGCTGTGTACATTTTTACGGTTTGTAAATTCACATTAATTCTCGGTTTGGGTACACAATTTCCATTATGCGTGAATATTCCTTCGCATTTTTACCATTTTAATTATTTATTTATTAAATATGTTTAGCTCCGCAGAACACTACAACGGCATATTCATCACAAAAGTCGAGCAGTCGATTAGACCCAGATGCAATTCCGAGTCCTGTATGCTATTGTAGTTTCATTGTTTTATTGACTAATATAATTTAGATTACTGTCATAAACGAAGATCAGAAAACACATGGAGGCAATACTTTTTATACCTCACAACCAGGAATTGTCCCTCCACTCTGTACAACAAAGTTTAAGGCTATTGATAATGGTAGTTGCTAAAAAAATTTAGTTGCCTCTCAATTATGTACTTAGGATATTGCAGCCCGCGGTATATCAGATCTACTTTATATTCAATTCCAGTTTCAAAAGACTTGGCTAACAATTCTCGCATTCCTATATGTCTTGCCATAAAACCAATGGCTGAGCTAGAACAAGACGAGGTTTTAATTGCGTTTTTATATAGAATTATTATATGAAATCTCCATTTCTTTACAAAAACTAACAGGTTTGTCATGGTATTTAAATAGCAAAACAAGAATTTCATTCAATTTCATTTAATTAAGCATTTTGCATTAAATATGCATTTTTCAGTATGCCTTATCAACGCTTATATAGTTATATTTATTGTTCATATTTCTTGAATATTTTATAATCTATTTTTTCACAAAATTGAAACGTTATTTTTCTTGTTTTTTTCTTCATTATAAAATTGAATTGTAAAAAATGAACCCATATTTATTTTCATGGTAATGATTAAGAAATTTTAAGGTTGTATATTTTGGATTACTTGATTTGTAAACGTTTTTCATAATACGATTAAAAATTACATGCTGTATCTAATCTTTGATGTAAATAATCAATTTTCAAAAATTGAAAATATGTACACTGACATATCCTTCTCCACACTGCCAAAAACTTGTACAGCGAATTATATTATTCAGTTTTCCTTTGGTGAATACAATTTTTCAATTTTTTATATTGTGTATTAAGTATGGGGTCTACTTTTTCTTGTAAGCCTTCTGCCTTCGTATTAATATTAAAAATAATAATTTTTTTTAAATTTGTATAGTAATTTAAACACGGCCTGGGAAGGTGAAGTGTAACTTACAAAAATGAAGGAAAGCATGCCCTTACAAGCAGAGAATTTACTTCAAAACAGACTGAAAGTAAATGATCATTTCAACAGTTCATTAACCTGTTAGTGAGTATTGACATCGTATGATGTCCGAATATGTTACATTCTGCGGCGACGGCATCATATGATATTGATGCCAACTGTACAATAGCGGCGGCCGCATCATATGATGAATTACTGTTTATTAGTCCGATCAGCGCTGTTATTGACATCATATGATGTTTACAAGGAATGCATAAAGTCTAGTATTATAAACATGAATAATAGTGACTATCTGGAATTAAAATTATGCTAAAGCGTTGACACTGTGCATGACAGCGCTCAAGCGAGTGGCGACCATTAACTGGTTAAGGGTGCACATGCCGAATGAAACCTTTTTCTTCCTTTCATCTTTAAGCAATCTTATATGACATTATTTTGAGGCCAATGACTCAAAATTTCAAAAATTCAGAAAAAATAAAAAAATTTTGAATTTGGTGTTACCATGGCAACCGTTGTTGCTATTTTTAGAAATATATTTCAAAACATAATATTTCAAGATATACAGGGTGTCCGTAAAGTCTGGACACAGGAAAATTAATTATTTTTCAATGTAGGCTTTAAAATTATTCATATTTTTTGCATTCATGCTTCAGGAAGGATTTAAACTTATAGTTCAGTGGTTATGAATTCTTAATTTAAAAATTTAATGTACTTTATCCGTAAAGAAGTTCAGTTATTTAGATAGTGGCGAAATTATTAAATTTTATTGTCCAGACTTTATGGACACCCTGTACTTTGCCAAAACTAATGTTTTTTGTGTTTGTTTTAGATATAGGTCTGTAGGTGCTCTACCACTTTTACAATCAAACACTAAAAAATTTACATTTTATTCCAAAAAAAATTTTTTTTCTCAATTTGGACCAATTTATGAAAATTCTCGGGCTTTAATTTTCTGCCTTTATTCCTAAGTTCATAAAAGTGCTAGAGCTATGCAGGTGTAATTTCTTCATTCACGCAAATTTTCATGAGAATTGGACCAGTAGTTGTTGAGATATTACGTTTCAAATATCAAAGAAAAATTTCAAACTTCAAATTATTATAAAATTTCACATGTTCACTTTATTTTTTCACAGTTAGAAGCTACGAGCTTCATATACAACAACTTCATTTAATGCATCAATTTTGTTTTTAACTTTCTGAGTTTTTTCTAATTTTGCTACTATCCCAGTAAACATAGAACTGTTGTAACGACGTCGTTTTTGTGGTGTATTGGCGTTTAATAGGCGTTGAATTGTTTGAGTGGCGTTTATAATGCGGATTAGTGGCGGTGTATAATTCCGTCTAGCAAAAAATATTTAAAAATAGGAATAATTTTAGTATTATGACAATTTGAAGATAAATTTTTTCAAAACTGCATTTTTATTGATAGTTTGTCGTTTTATTGTGAAAGGAAGTTGTTTTGTAATGTCGTTTTAATGTCGTTATTATGTCGTTCAGCGACGTCGTTACGACAGTACTATGTTTACTGTGATCCCACATGAGTGATTCGCATACTACACTGCTAACTGGTAAACCCATTCTTTTCACAACACTTGTATATGAATGTGCACAATCATTAAACACACTCATTGATTCAAAGCTAGCCATCTCTTTAGAGCATCTGATCCATAGCTTATTAAGACATTCATTAACATTTTGAATCCGGGCGTCAACACATTTAGCCAGAAATTCAGCATCAAGTAGTTCATCATGAATTTGCCTAGTGAAATCTAGGGATGTTTTATTAGTGTGTGTTCAGGGAATAAACTTTGTCTTTTGCCGAGCAAGAAAAAGTTCCCATATATTTAATATCAAATGCATCGTTTTAAATATTTCGGTTGCAATCTGTTTTATATTGATAAATATATCATTATCAAACTAATCTTCAAAAACGTTTGGATAGATGTTAAATTATAATTTATCTGCATACAGATTACTAGAAATATCTTCCCGAAAAGATTAGCAAGAATATAAAACGCAAAAGTAGTAGATGAACCTTGTTTACAATTTATGGGAGAACCATTTACCCCTAAACTCATATGGTGGTTCAGATCGTTTTCAGTTGACGCAACGTGGTAGAGTAAGCTTTTTGACGTTTCGTTGCGTTGTTATCAATTCTCCTGTGTTGGTTATTATTTGTATACCATAGTAATTTTGCAATTTCTCAATTATGTCATCTGTCAGACACTCTTTGTCACTGATTGTTTTGCCATCATTTAGCTTTTTACGTTTATAATTTCATTTTAACTTGCAATGTCGACCACCGACGTGTTTCAAAATATGATCGACACATTCTTTTTTTTCGGAAAAATATCGAATTGAGCCTATGGGCAGAACGTTACAACACGGCTGTATGTTTTGCTGTTGCCATCACTGATCATTGCCTTGTAAATAACGCGTCGATTTTCTATAGACCCCGCAGAAAATTCAACAGGAGCATCTGGCTTCAACATTCCAGCAGATTCAGTATGGTTGATAAGGCACTTAGCTTTTTGGGCTGCTTTGAAGTCAGCATATTCAGTTGTCCTTTCTTTTTCAATCCATTTTTCACACCTTTTGCAATATTTACTTTTGATCACTATATGGCCAGCTCTACCAACATCCTGAGCAATGATGGTAAGGACGCGTCCATGTAAGGACAAATAGTAACGACAATCCCAAGTGCCATCAAACGATTCGTCGGTATATATTCTGCCACATCTTGAGTTTCTGTAAGTTCTTACAAATGAGGTTGCTAACACATTTCGAAGTAAAGAGGCATGCTTGCAATAGTTTAACTGTTAGATTAGTCTAAGGAATTTCACAAGAGCATGGTAGTGATTTAGGTTAAAAGGGATTTAAACTGTTAAATTTTGCTTATCAATTCTAAAATGTGGAAATGCATGTTCAGTGTGCTGCAATGTATAGATATCTTATTATTAATGTGGGGAGATTTAGGTAAAAAGAAAACTTAATCCGAGATTGTTAAATATTCTTGAAATATCTAAGTTTGCATTCAGGTATAACAGAAAATTCCATATTTAGATTGAACCTCCATTGGCTGATGTTAGTTTGACAACTACTCCTGTAAGATGCAATCGCTGCAAGGCTTACATGTGTCCCGGTCATCGATTCATTGATGGTGGTCGACGCTATGTCTGCTCATTGTGTGGTTGCCAAAATGACACACCCAATGAGTATTTCAATCATTTGGAGCATAGTGGCCGCCGCATTGATGCGTTTAATCGACCTGAATTATGTTTGGGATCCTATGAATTTCCTGCTAATATTGATTACTGCAAGGTCTTATCTACATTTTATATTAGATTTTTACATTTTCAATGTCTTGAAATGGACTGCTGAACAATGCTATTTTTAGAATCAAAAACCTCCAAAGCCACCGGTGTATATATTCATGATTGAGGTTTCATATAATTCTATCAAGAGTGGCTTGGTCAGTCTTCTGTGTCAAAAGCTCAAAACATTGCTTCATATGCTTCCCAAGTATGTAATTCTTTCACATTTCCGAAAATTAGAACAATTTTAGTGACAAAAATTTTACAAAATCGGACTTCGACAAAAAATGAAATCAATATTGTTAACAAATATTTTTTAACAACTTGGGTGTGAATGCTTGCAGGTCTCATGGAAGATGCAAAGCATAATATCACTTGAACACCAGCATCTTTCAATATGCATGTTTTGAAATTCATGTATGTATCCTATTAAATGTATAAAAATAACAGTTGACTAAGAAATAAGAAATAGACCTTTCCTATATTATTAAAGAGGTCAAGACCTCGCCACCTACCGTGTTCACATCAAATTATGGATAGTAATAGTATATAAGTAATGTGCGATTGGTTTTCAATATTTAACATCTACAGCAATTTTTTCAGTAAGCACTTGACAATTTATCACTTGTTTGTCGTTCTCAATTTCTAGTGGGCAGCGCTGCACGGTTGAAGATTTGATATTAGTACCCCTGGACTTGTGAAACTGTTGCAAAATCTGATTAAGATAATTTCAGATTATGTGTTGACATCCTCTACGCTATCGGTTTCCTTATATTTTTTCGCTCACGCTCATGTGAACGTCCAGGGTCACAAGTTCATTTTTAAACAAATTTAATGCGATTATGCAATGCAATTGTTTTAACATTCAGTGAATTGAAGCATCTGATGTTTCCTAAAATCTAAACGTTTTTGAAATTTCGTTAAGAATGGTATTCATGAAATGTATGCGCAATAAAAATAATGAAATTGCCGTGCACTACCATAATTGAACAATAATAAAATTATTACTGGCAGTGTTTCAGTTAACATGTACAGCTCTGTATGGTAGTCTTCTAATTTGGCATGAAATAAATATCTTTTGAATTTTTCGTAGTTTAAATGACTTCATTTATTAATTGAGCGGACTTCTAAATGCATAAAAATTTATTTGAAATGGTATTTACTACTATTCTGATAATTCGAAATAATTGATACATTCCATTACAGAAATAAACACTCATTTGGATCTAATTGGGACCGAGGTCTATATTCAGTTTTCATCATCCATGTAGTTCTTGAATAATTTTACTAACAAGAGTTGCCGAAATTAATTATACCAGGTGGAGGTCGCAAGGAAATGACTGTCTGAATATTGTGGACAGTATTTCGAGATTTTTTTCTGATTTTCGAAAATTTGATGTAAGATCGTTTATATTTTCAATCAATAAGGCAATTGGAAATTATCTTTTTGAAGGCAGGACTCAATTTAAATTACTTGTGTAGTACTCACCTTTATTTGTGATACATAAACTTTCCTTGAATAGCTTGAATTAAATTGAAAAATCTCGTTTAGAATACTATTTACACAATAAAATTATTCTTACTTTTATATTGAATGTATTATTTTACTATTTGTGAATGCTATCCCATTTCGCATTTGTTCTAATTTATGGACTTAAATGTTTAGAGAAGCAAACGCTGAAAAATCTTTAATACGAATTGGACTTGCCACTTACACAAATGTTATTCACTTCTACAATCTCCAAGTATGCCTGTTTGATTAATTTGTAAATTTACGTCGTACTTTAGTCGCAGTCATCAAAACCGCAAATGCAGATTGTTTCAGATGTTTCAGACATGTTTCTCCCCAGTTTGAACGGGTTCTTAGTTGACGTAGAAGAAGCAAAGGAATTAATTGAAAAGTATTTGTTTAAAAATATTTTATATTCTTGATTTTGTTAATAGGGTTCTTGATAGCATTCCTTTAATGTTTGAGGGTGCTAGTGAAGTAGATACAGTTCTTGGTCCCGTCATTCAGGCTGGCTTAGATGCAATAAAGGTTTTAGATTCATCTTAAGAGTAAGATCTTTAATGTATTTTAGTCAATTGAATCTTGTGGAAAGCTACTTATCTTTCATACTTCATTACCAATGAAAACGGCACCAGGATGTCTCAAAAATCGCGAAGATAAGAAAATTTTAGCAACGGATAAGGAAAAGGTTTCAAATTATATATAAACTTCTTGTGTATAAATTTGTTGTTTCTTAAAAGTTTTATTGCTTACATCTTATCTTTAAAATTTTGCAATGTGCATGATCATTTGTGCAAATGCTAAACATACGTTTTATACATTTGCGGTATTCAATTTTTTTCTGGTTAACGATACATTTAGCAACTGTTGCAGCCTCAGACGAATTTTTATTCTAAATTGGGTATTCAGTGCGTAGAAGCAGGATGTTCAATTGATTTATTTTTGTTTCCAAACTTATACGTGGATGTTGCCTCATTAGCAGATATTTGTAAGATCACTGGTGGTCATATATACAAGTATCAATATTTCAGCGTAAGTTATTTCTATTAATATTTTTCGGTTTTCTTTAATCCACAAGACCAATGATCTGAAACTTTTGTTGACAACTTTTCAACTACCAATTCCCTAAATTCTTGCTTAATTAAAAATTCTGAAACTCCTCAAGAGATGTTAATATGTAAAGATCCGCAAAATGTTACAACAAATTTCATGCATTTCTCATAAAAATATATATTTTCCAGTGATTATCCAGTAATATTTTTCCATTTTAGGGGTAAATTTCTTGCCTTTTTAAGCAAATTTCTACTTCTTTCTGAAGAACATTGTTTTATGATTTATTATGCATTTCTTACATAAGTAATCTAAGTTCAAAAGTACAGAAGACAATTAACATAATAGATTTTAAAACATTTTTAAAGACTTTGTAGTGAAGGTCCGATTCTTACTTACATTGGGATCTTGTTCCAGAGTGTTTGTTCAGCAATAGTAAATGTACGAGGAATGTTAAATTCTACCATGCGATTATTGCGTGGGTTCAATATTTTTTGCATATATATTGGAATGTTGAAACCATTAAATATTCTATAGCTGTATGCTAACATTATATAATTAATACGTAGGTGCACAGGCAGCCAATTAAATTCACACATGAATACAGTAATTTGGGTTCTGAGGATAATCGTACGGAGAACTTTATCGTACAGCAGAATATTGCCCTCTGTTCAACTTAGTTAATAGCGATTTGCAGTAATCAAGTCTGAATAGTATTAGCTACCCCACAGTGTGACATACATTTTACCTATTTGATTTCTAATTGATCTTATGGTTTTTGTGCGCTAATAGTATGTTTCACGTATAAAATGATGTTCAAAAGATAAGCTAGAATCCTAAATTCTTCACATTATCAGACACATGAATATTCTCACCAAGCATATGAATAACATTGGGTATTGGCAGTGGACATCGTTTGGACTTTATGATTATCACATCAGTTTTATATTTATTGCTATTTATATATTTGGAGAGCATCAGTAATATTACTTAGGGTTGTAAAAGTTAAATTAATGTTTTTGTCCATCATGACGTAAAGTTGGCAATTAACAGCATAAAAATGGTAATGACAACCTGAGTGATGTAAGATATCAATTAATGTTCAAATATAAATACTGAAAAATGCAGGCACAAATGTTGAACCTTGGTGTACGCCATATACAATTGGTGAATTTCTGAAATGTCTTTATTTTGGTTTGAGGAGTCTTTACAGTTGGGTACAATTTAAACTATTTTAAAGCTTTTTCGGTAATACCACAATTCTTTCTTTTAATACATTAAGATTAAGATTGTATAATCAATAGTGTCAAAGGTAGACGAAATATCAAGTGTGATTATATTGAGGAGCAACCAGAATCAATTGCATTTATTAGATAAGATTTTATTTTAATTAAGACAGTTTCACTAGAATCTCTAGATCGTTATGCAAACTGAGATTCATCACACGAACCGTGCATTTCCATGTGCTGATCTGGTCAGGAACAACCTTTTCTTAGAGTGTAGCAATGATAGGTCGATAATTACGTAGGATATTAGCATCAATACTTAAATTTTTATGAAATGGTTGTATATACCCAACTTTATGTGTTTTAGGAACTTAAACAGCTTCAAAGCATACATTGAAAAGTGTTGCTAATATTGATAAGAATATGTAAATTGGCGTTATTTAATAATTTTGTTTGCCAAATTTCAAGTCAAATTGTGTAATATTCATTGTCGTAGAACCCCCTTTCCTGGGAATCTCAAAAAGCCAAGTACTGATGGTTAGACAGATGTGTCGGTATATTGAACAGTGTACTGAATTGTACATTTGGTACCAGAACCCTAACTAACAAAGCTATTACACAATCAATTCGACCCGATAAAACATTGTAGCACGATGTTACCCGACTGACCACAATGCCAACTATAATTACACTGCTGTATACAGATCCGAACTGCAATCGGTCAGAAATGCTTATTGGTAATCGGCAACTGGCTGCTATGAGCACTCGTCATTTATCGGCCGTTTAACCGGTGACCGGTCAGACTTTTCATAACAAGTAAACTAAACACATTTGTTGACAAACTATATGTATTGTATTTTTATATATTATTGCTTATTAAAAGCCTTTTTTGTTAATATATTGTAAGATATCATTCATATATTAATTTATTGTAATTATTCAACGCTGTATCACCCAAAAGGAAACGGAATGGTGGAAAGGTTCCATAGAACGTTAAAAGAAAGATTATTAACTAGTAATGAGCCCTCAAAATTACTCCACATTCAGCAACAGGCTTTGCACCATGTCAGCTTGCTTTTGGTTTCATTCCATTACCTTTGCACCTATCTCCTATAGGATATGCAAGATCGCATGAACCGTTTTTTGAATATTTTTAAAAACTACATGATGCTGCTTGAAATAGAGTCGGAACTCAAGGAAAATTTGGTTCAACGCACCTCAATTATAATTGGAGATGAAGTACTTCTAAAAATATATATACAGAAAAACTTACACAACCTTGGACTAGACCTTACATAATCGAATCAATTAGAAAATTACGGCCCCATACACATAAGTAGAATAAAACCTTTTTCAAAGAGAGATGTAAGATATTATCATTCATATATTAATTTATTGTAATGAGCTCTATCTATCTTATACTTGTAATATTACCTCCAGTTGTAAAATATAAATTTTAACGCGTAGTCTTCTGATATTATTTGTAATAGTGACTTGTTACATATATATTATTGCATTTAATATAAAATAACAAATGTACGTTTTTTAAATTTTTACAAAAATGTTATACGCTTCTCTTAACACTACAAATTTTTCAACATTATCGCCATCTAGAACTAGACAGCTTCGCTTATTAGTAACACTTCCCACTGACTTAAAATGTCGCTGATTTCCCCCTAAACTTGGATGTGGGACCAATACGGTTTTAGCGTATTCTTACAAATTAAGTTATGGGTAAACGTTTTGTTTCAATTTTCAGACCACAACAATTTTATCTTCACATACTTCATTCCCATTTTTAAAGAAACGTATGCTTCAAACTCTTGTATGAACAAGGGAGTCAATATCTTTTTTACAGATGGTGATTCAGTGATTCGGTTTCTCATTAATGCAAAGGAGTCCCCACAGTTAGTAATGCGCGCTTTTTGCTTCTTTGTGTATCATCACAAACTGAAATTGAAGTTTCATTGATATCTATTGAATTGGAACTTGAAACTAGATAAATGATATCGTGACATTGCTCTATTAATGCATGACAATCATTAGGTTCTTGAATATAAGAAAGATCCTTGAATGTGCTATCCATTACAGTTGCATGCACGTAGCGGACGTAAAATATTTCTCATCCAAGCTTTTCTTAATATTTTGCTTCAGAATTCGAATAATGTAATTATCTTCATTGCAATCTTGCCAAAAGTACACACACTTGCCATTATTAATCGTAAATCATAATAGCCAACCTTGTTAAAAGAAAAGCTACTTTATTTCATAAAGAAGTTCGTTTTCCTGCACTTTTGCTGAATAATTTGCCAAAAATGAAAGATAACTTCACAAATTAGACAGGTAATAAAACGTTTCAATTAGCCGGTCATCATGTTTGATCTGTGCCCGGCTGATATCGCTACCGGTTCGGTTTTCGTTTATCTGTAACCAATCCCGTTTGACAGGTGAACGGTTGTAGTACAGATACAGATACATTTACAATTTACATTATCAACAGAAATTTGATTAAATTCACCAATAATAAAAGGTTTCGTGTTTACTTTTCTTATAAGAATTGCTAGAACTGATCATTTTATACAATACTTGGCAATAGATAACCAAGATGGCATTCCCGATCCAACCCAACATGTAAATTTGTTAGAGTTCTCGTTTCTATGCCCGTGTATCCGACACCCATTAAGGAGATTTAGGCTCAGATAATATCTTAGTGTTCAGTCATCCATTGTTGAAACTTTTGCAAACTTAGCAGCAAATGTTTTTTTAAAGAAATTATATGTAACATTGCCTTGACATTTGGTAAATTGTTTACTGTATTATACTATTTAAAGAATGGCTGTGATTTGAAGTTATTGGATGATATGATGAGCAAATTGAAGATTTGAAACAATTTACTTAACTCAATCTTCTATAATATGATGAAGGTGTCATATTATGATAAATATTATGAAGCAATGACAAGTTGAAATAATGTCCAAGTGGGCAATCTGAATGTAAATTAAATTCAAATCTTTTGCTTTAATAATTTTTCTTAAGTTGTTAAATTGTTCTTGTGATAAATTGTTTGCAGTTCTGTGTTTAGGCAGAACTTGATAGTGATCAATTCGTATCAGATCTTGCTCGTAATTTACAAAGGCCATGTGTATTCGATGCAATGATGCGTATTCGCACGAACACCGGAATTCGCCCTGTGGACTTCATTGGACACATGCATATGCCTACTGCACAAAATGCTGAACTGGCGGCCTTAGACTGCGATCAGACAATACTTGTTGAATTGAAACATGATGATAAATTGGATGAATCTGCCGGAGTACACGTACAGGTATTTTTTAATCAGTTTTTACCATAATAGGGTTTATATGCTGTACATTGTTATGAAACAAACCAAAATTTTCTGCAATGCCATATTTTTGCTTCTAATGTTTTGAACTATGAAAAGTAATATATTTCATGTCAGAATCACTGCAATTTTTAAGTTCTCTACAAAATTCTTACGATTTTTTTGAATATTTTAGTATTGCATTATAAGAAATCATTTGTGAATGTATTATACGGTATATTATCATGTAAGGGTGGAAACGAAAAAATATTTAAGTGTACCATATATTCGCTAATTTATTTTTTCGATTAAGTTAAAGTTCAAAATATTCCAAAAAAAAGAAAAAAATTGAAAATAACTGACAAATAGGTGCTAGAAAACATAATCTAAATGTTTTTGAATTTGTCAGAGTGACGAACACATGTACATCAGATGTAGAATAACGCGACACGAGGTTATAGCTGGTGATTGGCAATAATTTTATTTATAATATACAAAAAAACGTTGCCAGCAGGTATAATGAAAGTGGGGTTTCATCCTCCGTAACAATATTTGAGAGCATTTCGTCACCTAATTGGCTGTATAGCTGAGGTTGTTTCTGCAACATTTTAAACGTTTGTCGCATGTCTCCGCAAAAACGAGAAGATAGTTTGTAAATGCCCAAAGACTTAAGCATATTATGAACAGTTCTATAGCTAACATTAAGCCATGTGCTGAGCTGCTGCTTTGTCTTCCTTCGTTCTTCGAACACAATAATCTTCCATTTTTCGATTGAATCATAACCAATTTCTAATGGTCTCCCTGGTCTTTCCGCACTCATTTATAAATGGTGTCGCGGGCTGGTGCTTCATCACCATAAGCATTGTGCAATTGCACCATCATCTCGTTTGGCTTAATTTTACGCAGAAACAGAAAATCTATTACATTTCTCATCTCAACGTCAGTTATCAGGCTGTCTGAAATAGTGACCGCCAAAATCTTATCACAGACATATGATTATCGCCTAATCAGACAAGAGACCGTTGCTCACAGACAATATCAGATGCACTTCATTTTTTGCGTAGGTGCTAGTCAACGGGCTTAATGACGTCACCACGTATGTTAAAATATTATTAAATGCTCAGTTATATAGAATAAATATTCGTGTAGCGACCTTTTGCATCTGAGGTGTATGGACAGACATTGATTTTCAATTTTATAAACAGAAATTCTTCATTTTGTTCGATGCTGCTAATGTGCATTAATGTATACAATTGAAATTTCAAGTTATATATTGAGATAGCTTATTGTTTCTTGTGTTATTTAGGTTGCCTTACTTTATACAAGTGTTGCTGGAGTTCGTAGAATCAGAGTGCATAATGCATCTTTTACATGCGCCACTCAGTTAACAGATGTGTTCAAAAGCTGTGAAGCCGATGTTCTTATTAACAGTCTCTCCAAACAAGCCTCCCGTGCACTTCTTCACAAGACTCCTAAACAAGTTAAAGAAGACCTTGTTAATCTGACTGCGCAAACTCTGGCTTGTTATCGAAAAAACTGTGCATCGCCTTCATCTCCCGGACAGGTACTCAGTAATTGTTTTATTGTTAAGCAATTTCAATATTAAATTTAGTTAATCTTGCCTGAATCAATGAAATTACTGCCTGTATACGTGAACAGTCTAATGAAAAGCACTGCATTGTTTGGAGGTCCATCTGAAATAACAGTTGACGATCGATCTTTCTTAATGAATCTAATTAGTGGACTTGATGTTTCTTCTAGTTTAGCATTCTTCTATCCACGATTAATACCTGTTGTATGTATATTTTGTTGGATTATGAAATATTCACTTTTTATTAATAATCGAAATATGCAAAATGTACAAGTTTGATGCGTAAATTTCAATCATAATTAACCATATACTACTGTAACTAAAGCTGGAAACCTAAAAATCAGTTGAATGTGGAGTCGGAACTTAGAAAGATGTCACAGCTCAATTCTGAAAGAAAATTATTAAATTCACAAACAGAACTTTTGCCATATGCATTATTTTAAATTCCCTGTTTAAAGGATAAAATCCCAAAAACGTAAAATGTATAAATAGTATATTAAGAATACAACCAATATATAAAACATCAACTAAAAATCAACAATATAAACATAAAATTAATAGTTGCAAGATCGCAATTTTCCAAGTTTGGAATTCTAACTATATACATTCGGTTCGATTAGTTTTTTAATGTAACCTTTACAAAAAGTATTGACCAATGTATGGCATAGTTTGATTTTGTATAACGCAAACATGTTATTCAGTAATGGCAAAAATGTTTCTAATACCACTATGAAACAATTTGACAAATATCGACGACAGTGAACATCCTTTAAGCTCTCATGTATAGCATAACAAATATTAACGTGTGATACTAAATTTTCAGATGGGATTTTTAAATTGCCCGGGAAACTTCAGTATTAAATGCACAGTCTTCATAGGATTCAAATGAATTATCATAGTCTAAATAAAATTTTTGTGAGCTACAGAAACACAAACAATTGCCATTTTTTCGTAGTTTGAAAAATGCAAGGATCCAGAAAGCCAACAGATATATTTTGATTCAGATCTAATTCAGACTATGCAAAGTTGCAAAATTGGCAATCAGGTTGAAAATTAGGTCATTTACATCTAGTTTCATCCGATATAAAAATGCCATTGTCTCAAATTTTTCTTTACTTATTACCTGAGTCACTGAAATATAGTAGTCTCCTCCACTTCTTTGCCGGTATATTCCAAACATCTTTTTCAATGGATCTGTTTGAAAATCACTAGCCATTACATAAACTCACAAAGACGCCAATTTGCGGCGTAATACATAATTTATAAAATATTAAATTTAGTTGTGACTCCACACTTTCACTTATTAATTTCAGTTTCCAGGCCTAGTTCCAGTGGTCCATGTAATTAACTAATATATTTTTTAATAACTGAGAAACCTATGTAAGTAATATATAAAAATAATAATTATTGCCATAAATGCAATACATGGTCTCCCAGTAATATGAAATTCATAGTTTGCACATTACCAGTGTAAGATTTTTATATATTTAAAGTACATAGTTGTGTGTGTGAACAGATTTTATATTATTAGTTCAAGGATGACTTTGTTCACTGTCATATTTTAGCATAATCTGCTGAATGTAAATTTTCCCATACCTGGACAAGTTCGTTGTGCTGCTGATAAGCTATTGGATGATGGTGCATTTATACTTGGTATTAATTTAATTGTGATTATGGTTTAAATTTTTGGCATTAGAGAATCGTAAGTAACATACATTCACTTAGAAAATGGTTTAATAATGTTTCTTTGGATCGGAATGAATGTTTCGAATGATTGGTGCAGTGCTATCTTTGGAGTGAAACGTCCTACAGAGATAAATAGAGAAAAAAGAGTGATTCCAAAGATTGATAACCCATTGAATGAGGCCCTTCTAAACATAATCAGTCAACTGAGGCAAGAACGTAAAAAATACATGAAGGTCAGTCATACCTACCTTTTTCAATTGTGTTAATATCCCAAAAGCTATTTCCAATTATTGAAGGATATTTGATGAAATAGCATGTCATTTATTTGCAATAATATCTGAAAATACCACAAAACCAGAAGTAGAAGTTTGCAATGCTTTTAACTAAGTACTTAGTAATATCTCTTTTACGTTCAACCACTTCATTTAAGAAGTCATTGTAATTACGTACCCCTGTCATTTTTAAATTCTGTTTTGTAGATGATTGCAAGAAATATGTATATACAAAGCAATAGTCTCAGAAATTTATTGAAAACTGCAAACCTGAAAGTATTTTTATTTTCATTCCATTTTTGTTTAATGCAATTTCATATTTACATTCATTAAAAGAAGATTGTTAGCATTTTTGTTCTAATCGTCTAGTATTTTTTCTTTTCAAGTAATTGAGCTCCTATATCGTATGTCGTAAACAATACAAATACATGTATTTAATGCTCACAATTTAAAATTGCGTAAGTAAAATTTTTCATATTAGCTCCACATAAATTTTTTTAATTAAAATGTTTATTTAAAGACAATTAAAACAAAATGTCCAAAAAAGGAGAGTGTTAACCACGCACGGTTTCAAAATAAAGCACCTTAAAGGGTTAAAAAACAAATACTATAAGTAAGCAAATGAACACAAAACTGGAAGGATGAACGTCAGAGCAGCTGTGGCGACAACAAATGAATGTATAGAAACAACACTAGCAAAGGATAGTCATGACATCAACAAAATTTACAAATTGATGTGATGACGCTATGAGATGGGCCATCTGAGAGCGGGCTTGTATTGATGTCGCCTAGTACCACGGATACATAGAAGCATGCAATTGTGGTCAGGAGGTCGGCATTCTATCTCTCAGAAATAAGAAAAAAGAGCTGCTTAATTGCTCTGTGAGTTAAATGTGATGCCCCAGCGGCAGTGCTTAACACCGTAGGCGTAAAGGAAGCGTGTTCAACTACCAAGACTCATTGCTGGTAGTGCCGAATCTTCGCATTTTCATGTGTGTCACAGTTATATTTGATGCTTCTGTTAGCATTGGTAGCAGCACTCGCGTTAAATACCCTCACATCCAAGAATGTGCGCCTACCATATGCCCAGAAGCCAAAAGACGAGATAACCTGGCGGCACTATCAGAGGTAATTGAGCCACTTGGCAGGTTTTCACCAGAAAGAGGGGTCAGATGCGGTTCTTTACATGTCAATGCATACTTCTTACATTGCCTCTGCCAGCACATCCCTGAGTTTGTTGTGTCTCCTCGAGACAAATCCCCCGTGAAACATGAGAGTGCATGGACCACAGAAAACCCCTTGCCACAGACACATGTGGTTGGCAAATCGCTGGGCTCTATGTCATAGCGGAGTCGTATGGCGTCTCTAAATTCGGATTTGTTAAGGTGATAACCCTCCTCTTCAATAGGCATCACGTTCAACCAAGAAGAGCAGCCTTTCTCTCTGGCGTTCTCAAAGCATCTTCGTTGCTCATTATTAGAACTATCGTAAATACTATTATAGCTATCAGAGCAATGAGCTGCTTTCATTTTCTTGTGTTCACTTGTCAGTCACTTCTGTTTATGCATCACAAAGTTAGTTATGCGGCTTATTTGATCTTTAATAAGCTGCTGAAATGGTTGGGTTATCATCAGGGAGGCTTCATATTCGATTCCTGGCTTCAAGTGTAGGGTCACTTAATCCCAGGCCACCATAACGTGTAGGAAGGCTTGCAAGCTGCAGTAGGTCTTCATCGACTTTTCCGAAAATGTACATACCAATGATCTCCCGTCTCAAAACAGTATGCATCCGGTTCACATTTCTGTACCCTCTGAAAGTAGCTCCATTTGCTTTGAATGCTTTTTGAGAAGCAGGAGAGGACTCCATGGGGCTGCTTATCAGCAATTTCAATAGCTTTACGGGTGATCGAGGCCCAGCTTTCAACTTTGGTTTCAGTTTTGATCCTACAGTAACGCTCAGTTCCAATCAGTCCTCCAAAGTACTTTGTTCCCTCGGTTTCAGATTTAACAAGTAGTATTGTTTTCAATACCTTTGCGAAATAGCCATATTGAGGTCCCAAATTTTTAAGCATCTTCCACCAGTTTAGAAGATTGTAAAGCTTTCCTCCTCCTGCTCCATCGTCTGCATAGAAGATCCATCTTATTTGAGGATTTAATCTTTCATACACAAATTGAATGGTAGCTAAGCAATACATAGCCATGGCGGCAACATATCTTTGTGTTGTACCTTCTTCTGACGTTATGGATCGATTGCCTAAAAAGAGCATCGCTGAATGCCCATAAACATTTTTGACGAAAGTTCCTAGTAGTGGGCATATTCTGGGAATATTGTGCAAGGCGAGCTTTATATTAAGTCGGTTGAATGCATTATTTTCATCCACAAATAGCACAGCATCCACATTGTCTTCATTGTAGATGTCTTTCATCGCGTGAATTGCTGCGTCTATACCAGATTTGTGGCCACCAGTGGTCTGTCGAGAACCATATGCATTCGTGATATCCTCCCGCACAACTTCCAGCACAGAATTAGTAGTGATTCAATGGAATATTTCTCTAATTCAAATCGGGCGAATGCCAGGATTCTTATCAAGTTCGATCAGTTGGCTTGCAGTGAACGAAAACAGATGTTGAGTGTTCAGACTTTTACTAGCAATAGCTCTAGCAAATCTTGCTAGGGAGTTGCACAGATTATCAGCATGTGGCCTGAATGCCGCAGCAGACAATATGCGCTTTGCATCATAGCTATCAAGGCTGCTTGGTCCGGCGCCACCTGAACCCCGGAGAGCGCATTGCTTCACATTTTCACCAGTTATCTAAGAGAAAATGGTTGCGGGGAACGTTGGTTCTGGTCCCGGTAGGATGGCATCTAGATTGCCTGGTTTGGCAGTTGGATGCTTAGCTTTTATCTCCTCGACGAGATCATCATCAACAGTGAGTGAAAGTTAGAATTCTGTAAACTACTGCGCCGGACATGGACGTAACACAGCTTCAGCAATAGACTCTGCGTCCTCGCACATGTAGTTTGCAGGTCGAACAGTGGGTTTGCTGGATGAGATCCTCGTGTGTCTCCGCCAAATCAATTGACATAAAAATAATGATGTTATGATATTTCTTTTAAACGTTAAGCGTTGTCAAGTTTGCAACTTCCCACATTAATTTACTTCTTCAAAAAGTTTTATCTAAATATATATCTCTAATTTTTCAAATGGCAATGAGAATGAGTTGCACCAATTAGTCAATTTTTATTTAGACGTTGCATAGGGTTCTTTTGATGCCTTGTAAATTTTGACCTGTAGTCGATATTCCAAATGCCTCGAGAATTCATTGATCTGATCTTTTTTTCCATTTCAAAATTTTGTCAATCTATTTAGCTATTAAACCTATTCTGACTGACATTACTTTGAATTAACAAACCGCTTTGTCCACATTTTTGAACAATTTTATCCAAGCCTGTAGAGAAATATTGAAATTTGATTTCCACACATCTACATGAAGGGTCTGCGCTCTCATGTATTTTTGAAGATTTATACTAAAAAATTTTCTTGTGCCTGAAGTATATGGAAACATTAACATCGATTCATTGAGAAATCCATTCCTAATATACAGATGATGTGGAAATTTATATTGCAAATGGCAATAACACTAACCAACTATTTGGCTTTCTGTAGATTTGCCTCCCTATTCCCGTCAGGCACGCCTTTGGTTCGCGCGTATGCGATTTCGGGTGGAAATGAAAGAAGAGGCCATTTTTCAATGTATTGTTCTGTACGCCGGAATCAGTTTTATTCTCACTAATTATTTGCAATAAAGAATTAATAAAATAATATATACTATTTAAATACAAACATCTAATTGGTTGTTCTGAATTGTTGACGCGATAACCCATGTTTATGCTACACCCTGTATTCTGCATGTTTAAATGGGACTTGATTTTTGGTAAATTTTTGCCAAATCACTCATTTAGTATATTTTCATAAAAATAAAATGCATTAAAAGAATAATCTAAATTACTAGAGTGAATGTGTAAACATCTGTAAGATTAGTAACTTATGTAAAAGTTTTTTTCTTTTTCCTTCTCTAACAATTAGTATTTTATCTCACCCCCACAAATCAAAAACTTATTCATTTATTTCAGGAACGTGGGTGTTGGTTAGATTGACAATCAATATTGAATATCAAGAATGCGTAATAATGTATTAACTGATTGCATTTTTTGCAAATGAATTTCTCTAACTTTATACATTGTATTTTAGTTGTTCATTATTGGTCAGGGAGATAAACTGGAATTTTGGTTCAAGCAATTTTTAGTTGAAGACGGTGTGAATCCATCATATGTGGACTTTTTGTGTCACATTCATAAGGAAATTCGCCAACTACTTTCTTGAAATTTATTTATAGGTTTTGGAGATAGTAACTTAAAAAGTGTACAATTTGAATTTTAAATGAATTTTTCAAAATATATAAAATTGAGCTCTATAAAAACAGATTGTTTTATTTTATTATTTAATTCTTGTATAATGATTAATAGAAATTCATTTAAGATTCTGTTAGCCCTCTATCGCATACTTTTGTACTATAAGCAATGAACAATTCTAATTGTAAATGATGTGATATTTATACATAGTTTGTCACAGATTGCATAATTCAGTAAATTGGCGTAAGCTATTAGTATTCTTTCATACTTTAGCAGTATGCGTTGAGGGTTAATTGTATTGAATTGCTAGCAATTCACTTTCTTATTAGGCGTATAATTTCCCACAAAAATAATTTTATTTGTCGATGAAAATTAAGATCTGTGGAAATTTCGGTAGTCATTATCCAAAGATTACTATACATATACCTATCAAGAAAAAATTCCCAAAGATTTCTTGAGTCATATTAGCCGCTGAAGAAATATTTAAGCATACACAACTTAATAAATGTTGCATTCAAATTGTACTTTGTTAATCCCAAATTAACTTTGCCAGATTTTCCATGCGAATTTTGTAGTGAAACATATTTCGGAATCCTAAATTAATGTTGATCAATAGTCAAATCCTTTGAAAAGATTTAGACGCAATTGTTGTGTTCGCTTTTGGAAATGCATTGTCATTTTTAGATGACGCATTATGTTTGCGAATTGTGCAATATGATAAAGATTATTTTATTCCCATTGATTTAATTGGTTAATCAGAAAATTGGTTTCCTGTCAAGAAAATTGATTTCCACGCATCCGAAAAGTTGTTTCATCTGTATTCCCAATCAAATTTAAACGAAATACTAACATTTTTTCTTAGGGTTTTTTAATTTTATCCGAATTCAAAGCAAGCATTAACTCTTTCAAAGAAATAATTTACGTAAAGAACAAAGAATACAATAAATTTATGAATTCTCGAATTTGAAATAATTTTGCCACATAAAAAAGGCTCGGAATGCTTCCAATATTAAACTTCGGAGGGCATTCAACGAAATCATCAAAAGTTAACCAAATGATAGTGAATATGGAAGCTAATACATTAAATCACAAATTCTAAACGATCTAAATCCCACTCAAATAATATCATAAAAATCAAGGAAGGAAACAATCTTACTGACGATTTAGAAATGTCTAATGAATACAACACTATTATTATTTGATAGAAATTAACTTGGTTCTAAAAAATACTTTGCCTTGGTTTCGAAAGCTTGTCCTTGAGGATATAAATTGTTGGTTTTCATTGTTCAATAGCTTTGTTACAGTTTATGGACTTTGTCCTATAGTTTGATAAGTAGTTAAAATCTTCGTTTTAGTGAACTTTTTACTGATATTTTAAATTTATTAAAAAAATTTTCTTTAATATCAGGATGGAGTTTGTTCCATAAAACATTTGTAAAATTGGTAAATGATTTTTCAAAGATTTTCTTTTTAAATTTGATTTTGTGATAAGTCTTTGTTCGCTTGTGTATATTTTTCTGTAATTCTACTGAAGGTCTTTTCGAAAATAGTAAGAGGCAATTTTAATTTATTAAGTATTCTAATGATTCGATATGATGTTTTTCTAATATTTTACTTTGATCCTTTTTACTGCAGATTGTATTTCTTGCCTAATTAAAAAATTTTTTAAGTTTTTTAAATATTTTCTTGGCAACTTTGGTAAATACAAAAGAATATGAAAAATGTGATAGTATGAGATCTTAGTAATACAATCCTCAACTTCATTTGTAATATATGTTGAATCGTAGTTAGCAATTTAACTCCATGGGCCATTTTCTTCGTATTTGCATTGATCTGATCTGTAAATTTAAGTTCATTGTCAATTTCAATACCAAGATATTTAATTTTCTTAGTTTCATAAATGATATTTTTTCAACATATATTAATTCTAATGGTTCATTTTCCATTTTTATTCTTTATAATTACAAATGCAGTTTTTCAATATTTAATTTCATAATATTCACTTCAAAAAATTTTTTACTTTAATTATATGTTCTTGTAAAATCTTTATTTTGGATGTATATAATAGAGTATCATCTGCAAATTGAATGCATTTGCTTTCAATGAAGCTAGGAATATCATTTACATATAGATTGAATAATAGTGGTCCTAAAACTGATCCTTGTAGCGGTATTTATCAATATTTGTTTTGACGATAGATTGTTTACTTTCACGTATTGTGAACGATCAAATATATATGATTTCCGAAATTGGATTGATGAACCACTAAAATTATAAATTTCTCTTAGTTTTTTAATTAGTAAATCATGATTAATTTAATTAAAGGCATTTGATATATCAAGTGAAGCAAAATAAACTTTTTCATCTTTGTCTAATTTTCTACGCTAGTCATCTATTGTTTCAATTAATGCATAATTTGTTGATAATCCTTTTCTAAATCCAAATTGCTGTTTGCTTAAAAGTTTATTCTCTTCAATGTAGATCGTTAATTGTTGATATGAGTTTTTCATACATTCTGCTTATTCCTGATAGAATAGATATTCGACGGTAATTCTCTGTTTTCTCATTATTGCCCCTTTTTAAAAATGGGATAACTTCAGCCATTTTTAATTGTTTAAGGGAATAGGAATTGTAAATACATTCATTGATAAGATCACATAATGTTTTTGCTAATACATATAGAGCGTCATTTAAGAACCATAGAGGATAGTAACTTGGGCCTTTTGATTTACTTTTTTATCATTTTTGAGCATTTACAAAAATCATGAAGTGAAACATATTTAAAATTAAAAGATGAGTGATTCAAATTTGTTATGATGGTAATTGAATTTAGTAATTTCTTTAATAGGATGTTAATCTTGAAATTTACCAAGTGCCCATTCATAATATTTGCAATTTCAATTCTTTTTTCAATGATTATTCCTTCTTTGGTAACTATAAATTTGATATCATTCTTTTTCTTTGATAAATTTATTGATGTATAGCCATTTTCTTGCTACATTCTTTTCATCATTAAAAGATTGTGTCAAAAATTCATTAAGCTCATATTTTAATTTCTTAGATACACTATATGTAGGCATAGCATGCATTGATCTTCGGGAAGATTTAATGTATCTAGTATTTAAATCAAGTAGTAAGGAGTTAACTAACAGCTACCAGGGGTTAAAATTAATGGGGCACTATCAAATTGGGGAAATATTTACAAAGGAATTCCACAAGGCACGTTCTTAGGGCACTTATTTTTTCACTTTATGTAAATAATCTCAATAAAGCAGTAAATGAACATTGTACCATTATTCAATACGCAGATGATACTTGCTTGTTTGCACATGATAAATCACGTGATGTATCGATATATAATTTGGAAACCAACCTCTTGCATTTACATAAATACTTTAACATGGATCGTTTAACTGTTAATCCCTCAAAAACTGAATTTTGTGTAATGTCACCCTTCCCAAAAAACAACAATGTCACTTGTAAATTAAATTTTGCTAACACAAATATTGCCCAAGTTGTTAAATTTAAATATCTAGGAGTAATTATCGACAATAAATTACAATATACCGATCATATTCATTCTGTCTTGCGTAAAATGGCAATGGGAATCAAATGTACTCTACATATAGCCGAGTTTGTGGACTTAAAAATGCACCAACAACTGGTAGATGCCTTGGTAATGAGTCATTTTAGGTATTGCAATGTTTTATTGAATAGTATAAGTCAGACATTATTAAACAAAATAAATTCACAAATTAAATGGGCGGAACGTATATGTAAATGCAAAAATTGATAAGTATCAAACTTTCAACTCAAATTTCATGTCCATTTTCTTCTGTCAAATACTTTTCGCTACTAAAATATTGTGATATTTTTAATAAACGCAAGCCTTACGATAAATTGCAATTTTCAAATTATTTATACATATAACAAAAGAACATCGACTCTTGGTAAGTAAAAATTCAAAAAGCATTTCTTAAAAAACTCATTTCTCAATGCTACCATCGAAACTTGGAATGATTTACCAGTAAGTGTACGGAAGCTGAAAAGTATGCCTGAATTCAAAAATCATGTAAAGAATTTACTTAGTTTAACGTATATTCCAAAACTAAAAAGTACTTTATGGAAAGAGTTCAAATTTTACGAACCTCGACATAAGAGCTAAGATGACTGAATAGTATTATATAATTGAAATATTAATTTGTAAATAGTTATTTTTGTTTATATTTTTATTAATATGTAAATTTTTATTTTTTGACGTGTTTCGTACAGCAATTTTGTTGAAATTAAAAACTGTACTGAATAAAGATATTCTTCTCCTTCTATTTCTTAATTTCTTGTATTTTTTAGACTTTCTGGATATCTATTATCTTACAATAGTTTGCATAAAACTTATGCTTTTCTTTAACTAACTGTTTAATTTCTTTTGAAATCCAAATCTTCCACTTCACAAATGGAGTTTGATCTTGTTTCTTAATTTTAGTTATTGTACAATATTTGTCGTACAGCATAGCCAGACTCTTTGTTATATATTCTAACTTTTCATCAATTGATTGAAAGTTATAGAAACATGTCCAGTTTAGATTTAGCAAGTCTTTCGATAAATTGTTTCTCCGATAATACTTGGTTGAATGAATAAAATATTATTGCTTTGTTTCAAGAAACATTTACTTTCGTTTTTTGGTAATTAAATATTCAGACAATAGACCATCTAAGACAAATGTTTCATAATTCGATATTTCAGAAGCATCACATATTAAATAATCAATTAATGATGATGTTCTACTGCTTATGTGAGTTGGTGTCGTTATATTTAATACGTTCATATTAAAAATATCTATTAGGTCGTGAATATTATTACATTCGTTTTGATTTAAATAGTTTTGTTATAATATCCAATTATTATTATGATCTTCTTTCTTTCATTGTAAGCCATTGAAAGTTCTTCGTGTAAAATTTCTTGAAATTTAATAAATGTTTGTTTTCTATTACAATAACTAATATTGACAAAAATTATTTCTTGGTTTATTTTTAGTTCTATCCATAAGCTTTCAAAATTTTGATTACTTTTATTTATTTAGTTTCGGCTAAAATTTCTTGGGTACTAGTAATAAAACCCCTCTAAGTTTGTCAGATTTGTTTAGATTTCTATCTTTTCTGAATGTGTTGAAATCTTCTTTAAACATTGGTATTGTATCATTGTATTTCAACCATGTTTCTGTGATTCCACAAATTTTATTATTATCGAAGTTTTCCATTAGATTATGTAATTTTTCAAATTTGCTTCGAATACATTGAAAATTAATGTTAGCGTATTTAGGACTCTGTTTGTAGTGTAATAATGTGCTTTCTAAATCATTAATTGAAAAACACCGAGAATTATTATTCATATAAAGTTTTTTTAATCAACATATTTTTTTTTGCATTTGGTATATTGGACAGTGTGCATTATGAACTTGAGAGTTTTTGATGTTTGATCTTAAACAATTAATGCATTTGTGAATGTTCTTTGTGTCTTTGTTTGGACAATTTTTGTAATTGTGATTTTGTGTACAATACATGCAACAAATATCATCACATTTACAACTCTTTGTAGAATGACAATAACCTCCACATGAACTGCACATTCTTATGTATAAAATAATCACTAATATGAATGATACTCAAACCATATCGAATTTTATTGTTTATCATTGTATTTCTTAGTTTAAGTGAAACTTTGATAATCACGTCTTTACATCTTTTGAGGTTATTTACGTTTGAAAAAATAACAGTTAATTCCTCAGTGCAAACACTTTTTAGAAAAGGTTTAAAATCGTAAAGTTTAACTTTGAAGTTGTTAATATCTTCAATATCTTCGTATATTGGTATATTCGATAACTTAAGCTTAGGCAAAAATTTAACAGATTTTTTTTATATTAATGCCTTTTATTTTTCCCAATTCCCTATTGTTTTTTCTGCCTTTTCTTCGGATTGGCAAAAAAGAACAATATCATTATTTTTTGATACAATTGCTTGATCAATAGGAGACATTTCCATGTTTTGATGGATTTTTCAATGTTGTTCATAACCTTGCATTCATTTTCATTTAAATAACCATCTTTATTTTTTGGGGGTTTTGTTTGAAAATATTAATTTTGGGGTCATATATTTATTATCATTTTGAGGGGAGATGATATTAAATTCACTTGAATTTTCCTTATTTGAAGAGTGTCTTTTCTCATCTTTAAGGCAAGATAAGAAATTTTGCTTAATCTTTGCAATAAAACCGTTATAGTCTAATTTGTTTTGACTGTTAATATTTAAGCCATTTATATAATATTCAAGATCAGTAAATGAATTTAAGAGATTCGTTATTTTTTATTCTTGATTATTACTGAATATAATGACATCATTCAGATGTATTCAAATTTTACTATAGAAATTCAAAAATGCGTTACTTAAAAAGTTAACAATTTACGAGGGAATTGTTTGATGCTTTTCAGTTAAGTGTTAGTATTCCCACTAAGTCATTTCTAAAGCAATTGCGCATAAAGATTTATAAATGTAGAAATTTCGTAGTTGAATGTTTAAATAGAAAGTGCTTTTCTTGTTCAATTCCTATCCTTGTTTGATACTACAAACTAAATAAGAAAATGACATTTTCATTTGAGAAAAAGGTTATTCACATTCGAGAAAAAGAGATTTTGATTTGAGAAATGGTAATTTTTATTTGAGAAAAGGTCATTTTCAAAAGTGAAAACTTTGTAGTCTTTCACTAAAAAAGGAACAAAACTTTTTCACAACTTTCTAAAGCTTACACCTCTCGGCAGATATCCGAAACTTTCACCCACTCTCAATCAGATTCTTAATTGCCTGCAGATATTAATGTAGTCACAAATCTACTGATTCCCTAGACAAAGATGTCCAGATCTTCCTACAGAAACTAGTGTGCTCAGTCAGAGTTTCAGAATGTTGTCGCAGTTATTAGACACAATACGCGATCTTCTCAATCACCTCCACATTCAACTGCCAACACTAATTCATCATCTAACCCAAGCCCTAAAACTTCAATTGGACTTTGCTAAGCTATACATTAAGCCCAGTGATTACAATCTGCTACAATTTTTCGTCCCGCTTTTCAACGACTATTCTTGATTATATAGAGATACTGTAAATCGGGTTACATTCATAAGTTTTGGGGTATTTTTATGTGTACAACTGGTTCACGGGTGTGTTTTGTGCAGCTTGCATATCATTCAGAACATTATGAATGTTGGCTATTTCAACATTAGGTGGCGTGCTGAAACATGTACTCCTTGTCTGTTTTTTAAAAATTTTAGTTACCAAAGTTGCCCCCTTTTTTGGGGCAGCTTTGATAACTTATTATCTACTAACAAGAATCAACATTGAAGACCGCGTGGGGCTTTTTGATAAAAAATACAGCTTTTCTCCTATTATCAGTGCACTAACCCTTTCTAGATTACCTTTCCAACTAGCACATGAAAACTCTCGATTAGTGCTCTCCTGGTTGCATCACTTTTTTTCTTATCATATTCCTATTAAAATGGCACATCATTATAAAACTACTTTCATTGATCATTGGAAAAATGTTCTCAATTCTGTAAAACTTCCTATGGGCATCTTGCATCTTGATATCTCTTTTTCTTTACCAGAAAATGGTACTACTTTTTGATATTGTAAGGCAGTTTTATGGGGATATATCAATAATATCTTAGTTGTCTTCATGACAAACATTTTGAGGAGATTATGGTTCACTTTCATTTTCTAAAACTCTGTGGTTTTGGCTTGCAAGCCAAGAAATTCACTTGAACACCATGACCAATTATAGATATCCTCGTTTTCAAGTTAAATCTGCAATCATCTACTATTGAACTCACTCCATGCAGTTCAGGTCTTTTAGCCAGTATTTTTTCTTTGAACTTTGCTGCCCGTGGAAAGACATGAAAATTATCCTAGTACATGTGGCTTTGATGTGGCTATTAACGGTCGTTCTTACCTAATCCATATTTTACAAAGAACATCTCAAGTCTAATGACCTTAGTTCAGATTGTTTTTATGGTATCATCTCATTCTTTGTCATTGACTACTAAGAAATGCAATGCGAATATCTTTGCAGATGCATTAGAATATGTTTTTGATCTTACAATAGAAGCAAGCACTAATTTACAATTTTGGACATCTCCATTACCAGAGGATTACCTGGAAGTGCCTAGCATAGATAAAAAATTCTTATCCTCTTTTGGGCAGCTTTGATGACACAATCATATGATTGTTAACCGTTCGTAAGGGAGGCAAGAATTGTGTCATCTTGTGAAAAGTGATATGGTTATTTAGACGATACTTATTTAAAGAAAACATTTTTCAGGTGAGTTATAGCCATAGTTAATACTCTAAATAGACTTAGCTAAGGCAAATAATTGCGGAATTTGAACTGCCGAGATTCTTTTTTGTTAGAACCTACTTTTCTCCAAAATACATCAATTCTCTGATGTTTTGTATTTTGGAAAGGACAATGAGATCAAATGCTCTAAATCTTGTATACGCAATGCAAACCATTAGCAAATAGATTTCTTGTAAAACAGAGTAATGTAGAAACACTTATCATGGATGAGGATATTTTTTTGAAAAACTATAGGTATGGCTATCAATATTTTTTTTATAGAAGCTGATTGCAAGAAATTCATTATTATTAATGTGCCATTGGATTTCTAAACTCAAGAATTGTTAGTGTGAAATTTGGATGTTAAGATTATTGTTGAAAATGTCAATTGAGTAAATGTATTTTTTTGAAAAAGTGAAAGCAAAGAATGATTGCAGTGAAAGCAAAAACAAAATTGCGGGGATGCAACCCGCCAACCACCCAGTACTGGGACCTATGAAAATTGGCCTGATGGTTGGTATGTGACCAAATTCTAAGTTCATTATTCTCGTAACTAAATTATATTTAAAACAAATACGACTTAACCTCAGGAGCGAGTACAGATTTTAAGATTTGAAGGGGAAAATTTAAAATTCCCTTCATTATTTAGTGGGGTTGTTCATTTCGTTGAGGGGTTTTATCAAATTTTTGCTTTGAATGAGAGGGCTTAGCAGTGGCGTAGCTATGGGGGGCCTGGGGGGCTGGGGGGCCTGGGCCCCCCCAGATGACTTCCAGGCCCCCCAAAAAAGTTGTTAGTAATAAAAAAAATTATGTCCGATTTCTGTCATTGTTTTTTTAAAATAAATGTTTTACTTACTTACATAAATATTTTAAAATTCAATGCCTTGCATCAAAGTTATCTGCGAATTTATTATAAAAACCAAGTTTTATAGGGCCCAGAGCCCGAGTTAAAATAAGAAAACGTAANGAAATAACATAAGCGCGTTCTATGATGAAGCATCAATATCAAAATTGTTGAGGTCCACATATGAATTTTTCTATCCCAATATGACATTACGCCCGGAATTATCACATATGAGCAGAGTAGACGCCATGATGACGCTCATGATAGTGATTAAGGGCTTGAAACTATATGAAAAGTATTATGAAGAATTCAATGGTAAACTAAATGAACTGAGGAGCATGTGTATGATTTCAAACAAGTTGAAAAATCCTATGTTCTTAAGACATAAGAAAATGGTGACAACAGAAAAAGATATTGTGCTGAAGCTTACAAAAACGAGAAGTTCAAGAAAACAGAGTGGGAGATGCAAGATGCTAATGATATGATAAAACAAGCTGTCAAGATGGTCCATGGAGAAAGAGTTGTGATCCTTAATTAGCTATGCTGAAGGGGGAGTGTAACATAATTCAAATCATGTGTGGTCAAGTTGAGAAAAATAGAGGAAAGAACTAAGACTGAATTTTGAAATAAATATTAATTTTACAACACATGATTATGATTAATTAATTATTTGTAAAATTGTAGTGCAGTATTTTTTGATATTAATTCATTTGGCAAGTAATAGACCAAAATCACAAATGCTATTTAAGGCAGAAGTGCGTCATTGGCAGACGAAAGAAAATCAAAGAATTGGAAATTGTCAACAACTTAGATTAGCAGGTACTAGTCAAATATTTGACTGTTTATTATTTTTCACTATAAAAATTGTGTGATTTATCATTTTGGTGATGACTTGAATTTACTGGATTTACTTTGCTTTTCTGTGCCAGGTTATTTTATTAATTATCATGGAAAGGTAAATGTTCAAGCACTAGGGTATTCTAGATGGTGGTTCACGACTTCAGTTAACGGGGGCATCATTGATAGCTGGTGCTTCACCAATGTGCTCATAAGTTAGGTATAAGAATAGGTTTTTTTACTCATATTAGATTTCCTATTGTTTGTTGTTCATATTATTGCATTTATTACATCATGCTATTACATCTAGCCCTCATAGGAAGCTACAAAATTAGTTTGTGTTATCTTGTACGGATTTCATTATGTATAGTTACCAGCAGACCGAAGTACCACCAATTTTCCCTTTTTGTCATGACCATATTGGTTGTTCACATGTACTTTAGGTTAGCATGTAATTATTTATATGTAAGGATATTACATGTAAGGAAACATAACAAGCTAATGCACCCTGGTTGCAAGCTTCCCTTATATTACACACTCATTAATAACAAGAACAATCAATGCACTAAATTAATAAGGTATTAAACATTGTCACTATCGTATTCATGCACACTATTTCACTGCACTGAGTCATTAGAGTTTTGGTTGGTGTTTCTCTCAATGTTTAAGTCAGTGGCGTAGCTATGGGGGGGCCTGGGCCCCCCAGATGACTTCCAGCCCCCCCAAAAGTTGTTAGTAATAAAAAAATTATGTCAGATTTCTGTCATTGTTTTTTTTAAAATAAATGTTTTACTTACTTACATAAATATTTTAAAATTCAATGCCTTGCATCAAAGTTATCTGCGAATTTATTATAAAAACCAAGTTTTATAGGGCCCAGAGCCCGAGTTAAAATAAGAAAACGTAATGCTTTAGAGAAACAATTTATATTTGCCTATGTGAAGTATGCAGCACTAGCAAGTGACATACCTAGTTATAGATTAAGGTTAACCTATAATAAAATAGAATATAATTTTACTACATTTATATTGTTTAAATGTTTCAATTTTTTATTAGACGATTTGTTTAATTGTGTTTCACTTTCATATTTTCATTTTACCTACACGTTATTTTATACTTTTAGTTTAGCTGAGTTTATAATGGAAGGTAAGTTTTCTATGACAATGAGTTTATTTATTATAATTATATTGGTATATTAAATTTATTTTTAAACAACATATTTCTCATCAAATATTTTATTAATCGTATATTCTATTATATATATGTGTGTATCAGCATCATACTGGCACACTATTAAAGTAGTATTATTTTACATTTTAGAAATTCCACAGAAGAAAAAGAAGATGACTCAAATGGTTTTGTCATTTCCATCAGCACAGTCAAGTTCTACTGCACAAATCAGTAGTTCCATGGCCATTAACCAATCGAGTGTGGCAACAGTTCAAAAAGGCACTTCACTGACTGCTACCACTTCGGACAAGAGTTCAACTATTGTGCCTTCTGACCTTTCTCTAACGCCTCATGATCCTCCATATCAGCCAACCTTAAATAAATACCCAGAAACTACACTAGGAAGTGCAGGATTTACAAAGAAACGTTCATTCTCAAAGATATGGTACAAATATGTGTGGCTGGAATATAGTATTCAAGCTGACGCTGTTTTTTGTCAACCATGTAGATTCTTCGGAAAAGGTGACGGTGAAACATTTACACGCACAGGATTCAGAAACTGGAAGAAAATTGGTGAAAAGTGTGTCAAACATGAAAGCAGCTTTTTGCACAGATCATCAGTGGAAGAATTAAAGAATATTCAGATTACATGGATTAGAGGTTCAGTTGTTGAGCAGATCGACCCTAGCTCAGAAAAATCCATAGAAAGTAACAGAAAAATCCTGAAAGTAATTATTGATGTGCTTCTATTTTGTGCTAAGCAAGAGCTTCCCTTACGTGGGCATCGTGAAGGAGTTGACGAACTAAATAGAGGGAATTTCTTAGAATTAATCCAGTTCTTGTTTAAGTATTGTCCAGATATTCAAAAGAAATTCAACAGTCTTCCACACAATGCGAAAATGACAAGCCCACAAATTCAAAACGAACTTTTAGAAGCAACGATGTCTCTATTGATTAAGCAAATAAAGGAGGAAGTAGTAAAGGCAGACTATTTTGCTATATTGGCAGACGAGTGCAAAGATGAGTCCAAACGTGAAATAATAGGAGTGTCACTTCACTACATTCATAAAGCAAAAGTATACGAAAGAGCTATTGCTTTTATTGAAACGAAAGACCTTTCTGCTGCTGCCATAGCAAGTCAAATAGTTGATGCAATTTCTTCAATGCAGCTAAAACCGGATAGATGTGTTGGATTTTCGTTTGATGGAGCAAATGTTATGTCAGGCAATACTGGTGGAGTCCAAGCCTTATTGAAGAGAACTTTTACGAATGGAATATACATTCACTGCCATTCACATCGCCTAAACTTGGTACTTTGTGCTGCTGCTAAAAGTGAAACCGTTTTCAAAGATATGTTCGATGTATTAGATAAATTGACAACATTCTTTTCGGGATCTAAGCGACATGCGAAATTTATGGAGATGCAACGTGAACTTCGACCAAATGAACAGGCAAGGGAACTAGTACACACGTCTGATGTCCGTTGGACATCACGATCTGCATTATCTGACAAGGTATTACTCCTGTTTGGCGTCATCTTAAAATGTCTCGAACATTTCCAGTCAGACAAGGATATAGACACACGTACAACTGCAATTGGACTTTATCATCAACTCTCAACAAAACAGTTTTTGTTTCTCCTTGTCACTTTTAATCGCATATTTCAAGCAACTGACCAAGTCACTCGAGCACTGCAAAAACAAAATCTGACAGCTGATGTAGCCATTGATTTGGTCAACATTTGTAAGGAAACACTGACGAATTTTCGAACCAATGATGACTTAGGCTATGGTCAGACATTGAAATTAACAAATGATTTGGCTACAGAGTATGACATTGAAACAATAACGCTCCGACCAAAACGAAGAAAGAAAATCCCAGCTCGAATGGAGTCTTCGGTAATAGAAGAAACTTGTGGAGAAAGAGACGAAGATTTCAAGAGGTTCTGGTATGCAATAATGGACAACGTCATAGGAGAGCTGGAAGCACGTTTCGGTGATGTGCAAAATGGATTGTTGCCATGCGTTCAGGCATGTCTGAATGAGTCTCCCAATTTTATGGATGTCAAGGAGTTGTCACAAGCCTGCAAGCTGGCTAATGTTATCTTGGATGAATCGAGTGCTGTCNTGTCATCACTCTGTTAGCCTTGCAGATTCAAAATCATTTCGCCCACTACAAGACAGTAGGCTAATTTATTTTCTCACTGGTATTTGCAGTTGAAATGGGAAAATAAAAATCTATTATTTACTGCTGTCGCTGAATACTCATGTCGTAATGTGCTAATTTCTTTTTTTTAATTTCTTTTATTTTTAGATGAAGACATATTTCCTGAGATTCACAAATTGTACAAGTTTCTCATGACGCTTCCCAGTACCAGTTGCACTGTTGAAAGAATGTTTTCTACAATGAACCGAATAAAGACTAAATCACGGAAGTCAATGTTGACAACACGCTTGTCGAATTTGTCCTTGATTTCATTTGAGAATGAACTTACAAGTGGTCTGGACTATGATAAAATAATTGATATCTTTAAGAAAAATTCACGACGTCTTTTATTTTAGGTTTCCCACAGTGGATATGTACTATTGAACGCTTATCATTTCTATTTGTATTACCTACTATATGAAGTGCATTGTAACTAATTGGAAATAAATAATGTACGAAATTACATATATCTTACTACAAATTATATTATTGTATATATTTAACATACTCCAGTGTGTTTTGCCTCATTGATATAGCTACGGAGATGTATATTATAAATTCTAAGTTGTTATATAGATATACCGATAGGCCCCCCAAAAAACTGACCGGGCCCCCCTAATGTAGAGATCTTGGCTACGCCACTGGGGCTTAGCCTCCTTATACTCACCCATCTTTAACCTATTGGCAAAAATAAGATTTTAAGATTGTAAGACATTATCTAAATTTTGGATGTTTTAGAACATTACTTTTAGCCCATTTTAGGACATTTAAGATTTTAGGACTTCCATAAAAATTAATTACATCTTTGATTATATAAAACTTGTTTGCATTATTCCTATTGACAATAATGATCTGCGAATTTCAAATATTTCTCCAATAAAAAATTTTTAGAGACTATTACATGATTGAATACTTGAACATTTGAATACGTATAATCATTAGCAAATATTGAATTGGGACTTTGCAAAAAAATTCAGTAATTATGCAAAATTAAATGCTAATGAAAACCGGAGAGTATCAATTGATTCTGATACAGTTGTAGTTATGGCCTGCTAAGATTTCTCAAAAGCCTTTGAGTCCATTAGTCTTAACATACTATTTAAAAACTATCTTACTTTTCTTGAGTAGTAAAAAATTGATAACTAATTTCTCAAACCAAAGGTTCCACCGAATTAAACTAAATGATATTTTAGCTGTCTGCCTACCTGTTTGCAATGGTTACCCCAACGCGATTCTAGGTGCTCCTCTTTGTAGGAATACCCATAGCTAGTTGCAACTCAATTTAATATCTCCCTGACACCTACATATTCAGAAATAATATTTCGACACACCTGACTGTGAAACTATATCATTAATTTATACAAAATTCTCATTTTTTTGGGAAATCTCTCTAGGATACTTTGATGAATCTATTTAGAGAAGTTCTCAGTTATATAATAGCGATCTTTCACTAAAAATTAAAAATGCGAATAAATGTTAAAAACATGTGACTATTTAAAATAATTTTAATATTTATTAATAATCAAGAAATATCTTCAGATTTATTTTTCAACTTTAAATAAATCCAATAATTTCACATTCAGTAACGGGTGGGCAGAAAAATTTACAGAACATTTTCTCAGAAAAACTCTGATTGATAAAAAATACTTTTCCTCTAATATCCAAAATAATTCTGAAAATTTTTTAACTATTATTTTGCAACTCATATCCAATTTTATCTTTTCTACTCTGTAAATATCTGTTATTTTTCATTTCCTTCATTAAGACTCCTGACTTCATTGCATGTACTTCTTAATTTTAAATGGATTTTATTGGATTTTTGTTGGACCACTTTTCTTAAAAATAAAAATAATGTATGCAAGTTTTGTATAATCAGGGAAGTAATTACTTTTAATACATTCATTAATGATTAAATTAAAGGTACTTGTGGGTCTTTCAAAAGTCCTAAAATGTTAAAATGTCCTAAACGATAAGATATGATAAAATAATCGAAAACCCAATTTGGATTTCGCAAAAAAGTTCTCAACAACTTATGCACTATTAATGCTACTGAAAATTGGAGAGCTTCACTAGATGCTAATAAATTTGTAGCTATAGCCTGCTTAGATGTCTCAAAAGCCTTTGATTCGATTAATCATAACATAGTAATTGAAAAATTATTTTACTTAGGATTTTCTCGTAGTAGTAAACAATTGATAACTACATGTAGTTCCTTCAATTAAAGATTCCAGAGAGATAAATTAAATAATATTTTTCCGGAATGGTTACCGGTTTACAATGGGGTGCCTCAAGGAACGATTCTATGTCCTCTTCCTTTTAGTATTTATGTAAATGATATACATTCTATTACTAATTTAATCGAATATCCCGATTACACTTGCATTTTCAGTGATAGTTCATCAATGCACCTAGCTTGGAATCCATAGAATTGATTTGTAACAAATTGTCAAAATATTTTGTATGCACAAGTTGAATATTAATGAAGCTAAAAAGAGTTTTGTATTTTACAGCCCAATAAAAGCAATTACGATGTTTAACTTTGAATACAAATAATATTATGATGCTCCTATTCTAGACAATTTCAAGTATCTAGGAGTCACTATTGACTCAAAGTTAAAGTTCAACATGTTGCAAAAAGTTCTTGTTGAAATGTTCATAGAATATCAAACTCAGGACAGGATGTGTTCGCAAGTATATTTGCTTTGTCTCATATTTTTCTAAATGAAGACATTATTGATCACTGAACAGATTAAGTTAGGCGTTAAATATTGTGGATAAATGTTGGTTTGTGTCTATATAAATTTCTTGTCAATCTAATTAAATATATTAAATACAATCAAATTTGTACAATTTGGTGATAATTAAGGCAACCAAAATGTAATCTATAAAATCGCAAAATGTAATCCAATGATCAGCAAAAGTGTATTTAAGTAGCAAATTACGTAAACTATCTTATTCAACTGTAAAATAAATATTTATATTTTCTCATGATAAAATAACAATGCTTTGCAAAAAAGGTTCATCAGAAGGCTGACGAAGTTCCCTACCGCAACAGGTTCTGAATAGCATTTTTGCAACTGCTCATACATGTTTCAAGAAAACTCTTCCTGGACATAATTAGACTAATTTTAAGTCATTTCTTATCTAAATGAAAACAATCTTGGATTCTACACGTTTTTAGTAATGAGAATTATCAATGTCGATAGTAGTTTACAAATATTACATAACTGCAACCAAATTGCTTTAAGACAAAATATGACTTATTCTGTAGCACAATAAGAAAATCAATCATTGATGGTGAATAACTGTAAATGCGTTTATAGTATGTTTCACACCATGCTGCTTAAGAAAACAAAAAGTAACTATATACCATCTTGGTTGCCCTTCTGATAATGTATGTTATTTTAGTTAATTTGTGCGGTATCCTAAATTTACTCGGTTTTATACTTAATTTGTCTGCTAAATTTTTGCTATTGCTATCTTATAAATGCCTACTGCCACAAAGTATAAAGTTTCCTATGATGTTCAAACTAAATCCCTGTGAGATGACTGTTTTAGGTTCGAGTCGAGTTGGAACTCCAACTCCCGAGTTTGAGTCGAGCTGCAGTTATATTTAGAATTATTTTTCGCCTTACGCTATGCTCTATATACCTGTGCTACCCTATATAAATGTGTGACAGAAATACAACTAAATGAGAGAAACCAAGCATGATGGCTCGCAATGTTAGATAAATCGTGAAATGTCGAGTTGAGTATATGGACCTCGAGTCGATTTCGATTACTTGTAAGACCCTAGTGCAAACCGGTAGTAATTTTTAGAAGTTGGCCGGTTTTAATGTTCGTTTTGTTGAGTGTCAGGAACCTGTTATGAAAGCCGTTGATTTCCAACTGGCCAATAGTACTTGATAATATTATTGTTATTGCGATTACTTTCACTCATGATGAGCGCACACAAGCTTTATGAATTCTTTCTGAAGACATCATTGCAATTATCTGCTATTGCATATGCTGAACAGATACTGGATTACACTTTATAATCACATTACATTCATTTGAAGAAAACGCTAATATTGCGCTCCAAATAATTGGTGAAAACCATTTTTACTAGGTCAAAATATTAAAAGCGTGTAGCCATTACTATTATGTAGAAAAATGCAGTGAACATTCTTAAAAGTTAAATTATTTTCAAACTGCAGCTCAATCAGGCGAACAATGAACAACAATGTTTTGCCCTAAAATTTTGAAATGACAAACTCTAATGATGGGTTAATTTTCGTTGTATTTTATTTACGAGCCTACCTCATATATAGATGTACATGTAATCAGGCTTAGAAGCGGGTCACATTTTTGACCCAGCATCAGACTCGACTTGAATAACACTGACTCGCAATCCGAAATATCG
Source organism: Hofstenia miamia (assembly GCA_900660155.1). Classification (NCBI taxonomy): domain Eukaryota; kingdom Metazoa; phylum Xenacoelomorpha; order Acoela; family Hofsteniidae; genus Hofstenia; species Hofstenia miamia. The sequence goes on along the minus strand of CABFPE010000388.1, from coordinate 464,041 downwards.
ATGCCAATCGATTCAACATCACTTAATATAAGGCCAAATATTTGACTATAGCATCAATCAGGTATAATTAACATTTGCAAAGCCATTAAATGATATCCAAAACCAATATATATATATATATATATATATATATTCAATATTTCAAAAAATATAATCCATACATTGATGAAATACCATAGTGAGTTACTGAGTTTCAATTGCAGATATCTGAGTTAGTTGATAGCTCTAAAATGCTTAATCTGTTTGCTTTTGAACATTTTGTTTATTTGTTGCCACCTAGAATCTTTTGACTATATCAATACAAGACAAATAAATAAATAAATTTTGCGGAAGTAGACATTCTCAAACCTGTAACAATGAGAGAAATCATTCACATACAGACTGGTCAATGTGGAAATCAAATTGGAACAAATGTATGTATTTATATATTTGTGCTATAAAGCAGTATTTACTTTAGTTCTGGAAGGTAATCTCGGAAGAGCATGATATAAATCCGCATGGGATTTATACTCCTCCAGAAGGTGAAAAAGAGGCAGATCGACATGTAAAATTAGATCGGATAGATGTCTACTATCATGAAGCACAAGGTAGATATATTTCCTTAAAGCGGGTGTCTGAATTTTCAACTACAGCTCAACTGAATTCATTTTTATCTCATTGAAGAGATAAGAAAACCATATTACCTACTTTAATACTATTATATTCTTCTTATAATGTAATTTGATTTGGTACTGGTTGTTATTCGTAGACAATGCAATATTGCATTAAAAATACAATTATCCCGCACTCACTGCCACCGGGATACGAAAAATAGGATATCGAAAATTTGTGTGAAAATTTTTTATACAATGCTTTTGAACCCTATGCCCACCAGCGTTACCTTAAAGCAACAAATTGTTTTATACACAGTTTTGAGAAATTTTATTATATCCTGTTAAGAAATATTGAAAAACTTTAATATGGATTCTTCTCAACTAATGATGAAGTTTTGTGTTAAGAATTCTTTCTGTGCCTGAAATATATGAAAACATTAATTTTTTTAAATGAGAAGTCCGCTTTTGTAAAAACATTCAAATTCTTAGCATAACTAACCAAAATAGTTTGGTTTTTAGAGAAAAACAATGTGAGCCCCTTCAGGCGCGCCGTGCTCAAAATCAGAGTCAGTTGCGCTGCAGGTGTTTTTAGATTTTAAAAATCTTCATTAGTTCTTGAGTTATAAGCGTTTAAAATTTTTTGAGTAAGCCATCACAGATTTTGATATTGAATATAGGGTTATGTAGTCAATATAGAATTCTTCTTATTTCATTCANATATATATATATATATATATATATATATTCAATATTTCAAAAAATATAATCCATACATTGATGAAATACCATAGTGAGTTACTGAGTTTCAATTGCAGATATCTGAGTTAGTTGATAGCTCTAAAATGCTTAATCTGTTTGCTTTTGAACATTTTGTTTATTTGTTGCCACCTAGAATCTTTTGACTATATCAATACAAGACAAATAAATAAATAAATTTTGCGGAAGTAGACATTCTCAAACCTGTAACAATGAGAGAAATCATTCACATACAGACTGGTCAATGTGGAAATCAAATTGGAACAAATGTATGTATTTATATATTTGTGCTATAAAGCAGTATTTACTTTAGTTCTGGAAGGTAATCTCGGAAGAGCATGATATAAATCCGCATGGGATTTATACTCCTCCAGAAGGTGAAAAAGAGGCAGATCGACATGTAAAATTAGATCGGATAGATGTCTACTATCATGAAGCACAAGGTAGATATATTTCCTTAAAGCGGGTGTCTGAATTTTCAACTACAGCTCAACTGAATTCATTTTTATCTCATTGAAGAGATAAGAAAACCATATTACCTACTTTAATACTATTATATTCTTCTTATAATGTAATTTGATTTGGTACTGGTTGTTATTCGTAGACAATGCAATATTGCATTAAAAATACAATTATCCCGCACTCACTGCCACCGGGATACGAAAAATAGGATATCGAAAATTTGTGTGAAAATTTTTTATACAATGCTTTTGAACCCTATGCCCACCAGCGTTACCTTAAAGCAACAAATTGTTTTATACACAGTTTTGAGAAATTTTATTATATCCTGTTAAGAAATATTGAAAAACTTTAATATGGATTCTTCTCAACTAATGATGAAGTTTTGTGTTAAGAATTCTTTCTGTGCCTGAAATATATGAAAACATTAATTTTTTTAAATGAGAAGTCCGCTTTTGTAAAAACATTCAAATTCTTAGCATAACTAACCAAAATAGTTTGGTTTTTAGAGAAAAACAATGTGAGCCCCTTCAGGCGCGCCGTGCTCAAAATCAGAGTCAGTTGCGCTGCAGGTGTTTTTAGATTTTAAAAATCTTCATTAGTTCTTGAGTTATAAGCGTTTAAAATTTTTTGAGTAAGCCATCACAGATTTTGATATTGAATATAGGGTTATGTAGTCAATATAGAATTCTTCTTATTTCATTCACGTTCAGAAAAACGATCCTTCAATTGCCACTAATTATCGACCAATTTCAATTACTTCTCCAATAAGTAAAATATTCGAAAGATTATTGCATAACCAAATAATTGAACATTTTAATAAGTATAATTTATTATCGAACACCCAATTTGGATTTCGCAAAAATTTTTCAACAACTGATGCACTATTACATGCTACTGAAAAATGGAGAGCATCCCTCGATTCTAATAAATTTGTAGCTATAGCTTGTTTAGATCTCTCAAAAGCCTTTGATTCGATTAATCACAACATACTTATTGAAAAACTATCTTACTTAGGATTTTCTTGTAATAGTAAGCAATTGATAACTAGTTACCTTAACCAAAGATTCCAGAGAGTTAAATTAAACGATATTTTTTCTGATTGGTTACCGGTTTACAATGGGGTGCCTCAAGGAACGATTCTAGGTCCTCTTCTTTTTAGTATTTATGTAAATGACATGCAGTCAATAACCAATTGCAATCTAATTCAATATGCCGATGACACCTGCATCTTCAGCGATAATACATCATTGCACTCAGCAGTGGAATCAATAGAATTCAATTGCAATAAATTGTCAAAAAATTTTTCAATGCATAAGTTGCTAATTAATGAAGCTAAGACGGAATTTTGTATTTTGCAGCCCAATAAAAATAACTACGATGTTTCCAAAATGACTTTGAAAATTAATACTGTTAATGTACCTATTGTAGACACTTTCAAGTACTTAGGCGTAACCATTGACTCAAAGTTAAAGTTCAACACTCACATTAACATAACAGTTAGAAAACTAGCTATAGGTATAAAAAGTATGACACTAGTAGTTAAGCAATTACCACCTTGTGCAATTATTCAATTCTTCCATGCTTTTATCATGAGCCACCTTAATTATGCAAACATCTTATTTACTGATTTAAGTGATGTGCTTTATAGAAAACTTGACATTCAATTAAAATGGGCACTGAATATCTCAGCAAAAAATTCATCGAAAACTAAACATTACATTTCTAGGTCAATTCTCTTTCCAAAACAACTCGTCATTTTAAATACCTTGCTAACATTTTTCAAACTAGTAAAAAATCTACCGCCTTATAATTCAATTAAATTCCCGGGATTTGCGTATAAACAGAATTCAAGATCTAAAATTTTTACATGTGTTAAGTATAAGAAAAAAGTTTTGAAGAAATCTTTCATTAATGTCGCAATTCGAACCTGGAATTCGCTACCTAAAGAAATTAAAAGCATTGAAAAATTGAAACCTTTTAAAAAGCGTTTAAAAATCTTCCTTAAGCAAAAATATATTTTAGGTACATCATGGTTAGGATTTAAATTTTACAACAATGACTATACGATAACTCGTCATTAAAATAGCAATATAAAGTAATTCATCCATAGCCTGTAAGATTTGTTACTTTTTGTAATGTATGTTGATTTGTAGATTGGTTATTTTTTTATAATTTATGACGCTATTCATATAAATTATCAGGTATTGAATTGTAAACATTTATCTGAATATAGAATCTCTTATCTTATCTTATCTTATTTCATCTTAGCTAGTAGATTAATGATTTTACAATTTTTCTTTGTGTTTCTGAGACTTAGGACATTGGCCTTAACAATTTATTGCATCTACAACTTGCAAAAAAATTGCAAAAATATATTTCTATAAATAATATCTTTAATTGGATTTAGACCAAAGATATGTTCCAAGAAGTGTGCTGGTGGATCTCGAACCTGGAACGATGGACAACATACGCTCTGGAAAATTGGGAAATTTGTTCAGACCTGATAATTTTGTGCATGGTAATAGCGTTATTTGTCTTCTTTAGTTATGTATATTTTTAGCACAAGGCGGAGCTGGCAATAACTGGGCGAAAGGCCACTATACTGAAGGGGCTGAGCTTGTTGACGAAGTAATGGATGTTGTAAATAAAGAAGTTGAAGCTTGTGATTGCATGCAAGGATTCCAGCTCACGCATTCAATTGGTGGAGGAACTGGATCTGGGTTAGGAACTTTGCTCATATCCAAAATCCGAGAGGAATATCCTGACCGAATAATGAGCACATTTTCCATTATTCCCTCACCAAGAGTATCTGATGTAGTTGTGGAGCCGTATAACGCTATTCTAAGCATGCATCAGTTGATAGAGCAAGCGGATCAGTCATATTCTATTGACAATGAGTCATTGTACGACATCTGTAAACGTATGCTCAAAATCCCAAGCCCTAACTATGATGATCTTAATCATCTAGTAAGTCAAACAATGTCCAACACCACGACATCCTTAAGATTTCCTGGCCAACTGAATGCTGATCTAAGGAAGCTTGCTGTCAATATGGTCCCATTTCCGAGATCGCATTTCTTCATGACGAGTATGGCGCCACTTTATAGTCGGAAAAGTACAGGCTTCAACAACTTGTCTGTTAATGAGCTGACTCAGCAAATGTTTGATAGCAAATGCGTAATGACAAAGGCCGATCCAAAGTCCGGAAAGTACCTCACTGTGGCAGCAGTTTTTCGGGGAGCAGTGGCAATGAAAGAAGTTGAGGAACAAATGAGACTTGCGCAGAACAAAAACAATTCTGCTTTCGTTGAGTGGATACCGAACAATATCCAAACAACTGTTTGCAACGTTGCGTCTAAAGGGTCTAAGCTATCTGGTACATTTATCAGCAATAATACTGCAATTAAACAGTCGTTTTCATACATGGGAGATAACTTCTGCAAATTGTTTAATAAACGAGCGTTTGTTCACTTCTACGTGAATGAAGGCATGGACGAAATGGAATTCACTGAAGCGTACCAGAATATATCAGATTTAGTATCAGAGTATCAGCAATATGAAGCCTATGTTGCGGGTGAACCGATTGATGTTGATGATCAAGAATATTTGGAAGACTAAATTTGAAAAAATATGAAGCATTGCTTAAACTTTTAAGCAACTAAGATTTTAGTCATGTTTTTAGTGTGGGTTATTGATATCGTAATCTTAGTTCTGTAATTTGAAAACAATTAGTATATAATTTATTACCCATTCAATTTCGAAGGTTTCTTCAAATGCACTTTACATTAGTGTGTAGATATACATTGTAGTTTGACAAAAAAAATCCGCGAGGCACAATTGGAATCGAGTACAGAATTTGGAACCGAAACCGAACCAATTTCTTAAACAAGTACCCAAAACCGAATGTACCCGAAATTTCCCAAAATGCAGATCATCTTAGCTAAATCCTACCCGAAATGCCGGACGGCAAAGTGACCTTCAAAATTTCAAACGAATGATAATATATTGTTCTCCTTTTAGACTTTAATACACTGTTTATAATTTTAAATCCCACTTTTCAGTTGTTTTCTGATAAGAAAATAAATCTAATGAATATTAGAAATAATTTCAATAAGACACTGATAGTCTTACTATTTTTGTTAATATGAACAGTGACAATCCTGTAAATGTCAAAACTGTATCAACGTGAAACCGGTTGAGATAGATATGAATTTTTTAAAACAATTATCTCAAAACATCATCGTGTGTATATAACAAAATCCAAGTTAAAACCTTGGTTTTTTGTAATTAATAAAAATATGATTCGGGAAATGGTCTCACATGCATTAGCTGCATCAACCATTTCAATGAATCAAGGCAGAAAAGTGAATTCGTATGCTAAATAATATAATGGAACCTACATAATTCATATGTAATAAAATTACACATTGCTAACTAAGGTTATACAATATTTATACAAACTAAGCATCGTAAGTTCGCTAGTGTTATTTTGATTGCGACAGCATTAATATCAACTGTTAATTATAACTGCAGCTGTGCTAGGTTTCCCAAGAAACCTAGAATGCAAACACCATCAATAAAAAAAATAATACCCATTGAATTAACTAGCATTCTTAGGGCACTTTGAAGTAGCGTTTTCCCGGAACATGTGGCCTTACTCGAAACCGTAGCCATTTTTTTCTAGGATTTTGAACCCGAACCCGAACCGAACCGTCGGTTCTCCCAAACCGATTCCAACTCTTTGGGGCTGGCCAATTTCAACTCATTCTCATACGATCTGATCGATAGATTGATGAAAAGTCTTTTTATTTGACATAAAGTGCAAAAAAGTAGATTAATTCATAATTACTCTGAGGGGCGTACGCAGGATTTTCTCACGGGGGACATCATCGTCAATACAATTTTTGAAAATATTGAGAAAATAGACCCTAAAAATGCACTTCACAATCCTAGATTTTAAATTTTTCATTTTTTACGAAAAATTTTATGATTTATCCAGTCAAAATCAAATTTGGAAACCTGGCGGGGGGACATTCCACCATGTCCCCCCTTGCGTACGCCACTGTTTACTATATTGCTTTATTTATTTAAACGTTTGTTTAAATTTGTAAATCTTTAACTGCAATATATAATCAAAACTACCTAGGTCTATATGTCTCGGATAAGAATTGCCCCCCCATTTTAGAAATTCTCGTACAGTAGCACAAATTCCTTTTTTGTCTTTGCAGCATTGTCAATGAAGATACTTCAAAATGTTTGCATCAATTGCTAGTGAAGATTTCATTGAAAAGAAGTAAGTTTCACCATAATTAATTACATCTTAAATGTGTCAGGGATTGCTTAAAAGAAATCGAGGATATCTGAGGAACCACAACTAATCATTAGTCAACCACTCAAGCATTCTCTTCAACTTTTCTTGAAAAGCAATCCAAGAAGAAACCTCTCTTATTACAAAGCCAACGAAAACTTTGAAATCTTGTAATAGAAGGAAACTATGTGTTCCATCAACATGAATGAAGATTGGTAGTCTTTTATTAGTACTGTAGCATTTTCATATTCAAACCCAGTAGAGGAGTGGGTAGAACATAGGAGGTGCAAACTATTGTTTCATGATGACTGTTGCACATAAGTAATAATGTCATATTGTTTGTAATTAATTAATAAGTATATTTTAACTATATTATATGAATATATCATTGCGTTTTTACATTGTGTAATGCTTATTGTTTATTTTGGCGTTTTACTTCTCACATATGGGAAAGAGTGAGACATATTCTACCTGGCTATTTGTTCTTCTTAAGCAATATAAGGAATAGGTAGTAATGAAATAAATATTTAAAATGTCATCTCTAGTCACTAAAATCACACTTTTGTCTTTGGTGCTGAATATTAAATCTAAAACATCCTTAAGTTTCTCATTTTGCCCCTTATTACCGTAATAAGTCAGGCAAAGGGGTCAATATAATTATATATATAATATATATATATATATATATAATAAAAGAATTTATTGAAGAAAAAGAGGCATCGTTTGAGCATTAAATATATATATATATAT
>CABFPE010000388.1:444806-456047 GCA_900660155.1 Hofstenia miamia | reverse complement strand
ATATATATATATATATATATCTGCTATTCTCAAAATTTCGTCCTATGTTAAACGAAGCCCATGTCTTCATTCCCTCAGTACGCATGAGAAATTAAACTTAGACCAGTGGTGGCAACCAAAGTGGGGGAGGGGGCAGAGAGTACAGATGCCTCCCCGTAAACTAAACGTTCAGAAAATACCTTCCTAAATTTTATAATTTTAACAGTAAAAGTCCTCTTAGTAAGTTAATATGCTGGGTAATTAATGTTACATTTTATTCAAAAACACCTGGAGTGGAAAACACAGGCAGGTATGTAATATTTTTGACTTCCCCACGCTTTCCATTCCCACTGGTTATACAATTATTGGATAATGAGGCCGTTGATTGACAAACATTGAAATATACTTTTAATACCCCATGTAAACTTTATAGCACACACACAAGATCTTAGGAACACCTAGCTTTCGCCTGAACAAAAAACAATAATCTTACCTGCGACTGCATTCCTTCTACTCGATAATAACATTTTATATAACTGTACCCATATCATAGTATAGACTACTGGAAAAATTATAGGGTCACCACACTTAAGAAATCACTTTTGCATGAATTGAAGAACTTCTGCTTAATTTTGTAGATTAAATGATTTGAAATTCGGTTTTTATATTGGAAAATACAGCATATAACTATATAACAAAAAAATTCCGCGAAGGACATTGCTGAAATGTAGAATTTCTTGAGCTTATTGTAGTACTAATGTTCGAAATTGATATTGAAACTTCTTCACGAAATGTTATAAGCTGACACATTACGCCTTCAGGTGCATTAACTCTTCCAAATGACAAAGAAACCAAATGTTCAGAATCAAAAAATGTGTTTACTTCGAAAATTGCCTTTTTGGGTTTGCTGTTTTTGCACAAGCTCCTCATCCTGTTGACTCTTGGTGTAGAATGCCAAGTGTTGTTAGTAGGAGAATAGTAACTTTTGGTCTTACCTTTTACAAAGGGATGACGAAGTATGCCTTCATTTGAAACTGTTGGATTCACATATGATGTGTGTAGAGTAATAACTGGACGTCTTGAAAAACGTTTATCGGTTTTGGTAATTATCCTGCTGGCATGAATTAAGGAGAGTTTCATCCACTTAATTGAATGTGACCTAACTTTGTTCATCATTGGAAAGCAGTCCTCCTTTCCATTGTGAATACCACAACCTTTGACATTTTTATTCAATTTCAATTTTGTTAGATTTTTATTGTGGAAAAATAGACTATGTTCAGTTTTCCATCTCCTTAAGCGCTTTGGTTTTTTTGAAACTACACTGTTATCGTTATCTAGAATTTTTAGAAAGTTTTTTTCGATGTTCCCATCCTCCGTATTTATAAACCTAGCAAAGTGTAAATATCCATAATTCTTGAAATTTTGGACTTTTTCAGTAACATGATCTGAAAGATGCATTAGTGCAGATACACTTGACAGTTCATTTGCGATAACCTCTCGTAAATCTAAAAGGAATAATAAATTATAATCCATGCAAATTTTAACATAAAATGAAGTTAACTGAGACATCAGTTAATTGCACGAACGTGTTTAAGTGTTTCGAAACGAAAGATACTGACCATATTTTTACAGAAAAAATGTTTTCTAAATTATATTCTTGATTATGATTTCAAATTTTGGGGGAAATGGAACAATTTGAATTATAGTTTCCAGTAGGAATCAAAAGAAGGCAGCAGATGTACGTCGCCTTAGGTAAGTGAGAATAACTTTTGGGTCACATTCATAACTTAAGCATTGGTTTATTATTTTATATTTTTCAGAAACTATGAAAGGCTGAAAAATAGTTTACTAAGTTTGCAATAACAAAAAATCCACAATTTAATGTCAGTGCCCATTCAAGAACATATACATTCTAAAAATGAAAACTAGTGCTGTATGCTTTCGCGGGAGTTCTATTCCAGCAAAAAAGTTGCCCAATTTTGCTAAAAGGATATTTTACCTGTTCTTGCCTATTCCATAAACTTGGCAGATGCAATTTTTTACTGTTTTTTTGTGATATTAAAAGTGGGCTTGAATTGACTAGGCAAAAGACTTATCAAAACCTCAATAATTGCAAAATCATTTCTTCATTATTTTTTGAAAAACCGGCAACTCGTTTAAACTCTAGACAAAAAATTAACGACAGATTCATGCTTATTCAAACCTAGTTTATACATGATACTCTTTCCTAGACCCTATGAGGAAATAGTTTTTAAAGATTTTGTTTAGTAAATTGAATGGGCTGTAATTTACTTACGTATTGCTTCGATTTGAAAAACTTTTTTGAAAAGGCATATAATGTTTAAATTTACACATGTATAAGGAATTGTAAAAAATAACCTTTAGAAAATTCTCCATTTGTTTCTGGCAGTAAAACACAATAGAAAATTGTAACCATGGTGGAAGCAATGATCAGCATTTCTGTCTGAGAAAACCTTGAAAACGAATTGTATCCTATTTCTACTAGATTCTTCATAATGCAAAAAGCAAACGGAGATAACAAAACGATAGTCAAATGCTCCATCAAATATTTGTAATTTATAATCCAAAGTGATGTTGAAACTATTCCTCTTCTCATTTTATCATTTCACTCTCTCGCAATGTTGGTAAATGTTTTGCCACGCTTACATTGATGAAATGAAGTTGAAATTTCTAAGCATTGATGAATTCAAAACTAGGTAATGCATATAATGGTGAACTATGAGAGTGGGTTAAGAAACAATATCGGGTGAATATTAGTTGCAAAGTTAAATCATTGTAGGAATACAGTTTATTGATTGCAGCCATTTTGTAAATTAAGTGAGCAAACTTGATTCTAAGGAAATGCCTATGAGTTAATTAATGCAAAAACTGAAACCGAAAGCAAAATCCAAAAACCACTCAATATAAGACAGCTTCTTGAATAAAACCTAGATACCTTTCATTTTTCAGTCGTGTGGGTTTGGATCAACTTCGATATCGGCAAATGGGGGCCTTCAGCCACACCTACGGTATTCCTAAAAGCCTGTTTTTCATTAGGAATAAAAACACACCCTCGTATTTGAATAGCGAATTATGCAGTAGTGAATTGCTTCTTTACTTAACTACTTATATCTAACAGCAATATGACTTGGTCTACAATAAATTTATAGTTTATGGGCGATGTAATCTGAGAGTCTCTTCTTTCATCTTCATTCTTAATCTGCGACTCGGCATAGATCAAAAAACAGTTAAAGTTGATGTTACTTCCATGATGGGCGCAAAAACTTGTAATTACACGAAAGTTATTTATGGAAAGAATTTAATTTTTTTTCAAAAATTCTCTAATAGAAATAGTTAATATTTTCAACTATTTCAACAACTGCAATGCGCTTTAATAGAAATTTTCAACATTACACTAATTCATGTTCACCAATACACATGTCCAAGTTTTGAAATCTACAAATTACCTAACAGACTTGGAGAAAATTCATTGTAAATTTAAAAAAACTCGTTATCCTTTTAAAAAGACACCAGGCTGCTTACTGCTAACTAACTTTTTCCTTATATGTAGTGGGCGACCGATATGTCTTATTACACGTGTAAGCAACACTAATCTCAATTTGAATGACAATTTATTACACAAAACAAATCCAAATATTATTAATCATTGTGAAGAAATGTTTTACAGAACAATTTCTCCGTGTTGCTGTACAGGAGAGAATTTGGAAATTTTGGATGTGGGAAGGGTTTGAAGTTCTTCATTCATATTTTAGATGTACATGTATAACAGTTTTCATTTTAGATTTGACTAAAGTTTTATTCATAATATTTTTTACACATAATAATCATAATTGTGAAGATGATGTGCTATTACAGAATCACTGCTATTTTTGATGGCTTAAGTTTCTTTGAATTCTGATAGAAATCTATAAATTTGCCAAATGTGGCCTATGATATCATTATATAATTCTATAATTTTTTCGTTGTTACATATATGTTTAGGTTCAAAACATTACAATATTAAATAAACCACTAACAATCTCTAATAATTAGATTACATAGGCTTCAAATTTCTGTTACTTTCAGGGGCACAGACATCAATAACATGGTTTGAAAATATAATAATTTTATATTTTTAATTAATTTCTTAACTTAAAAATCTACAATGACATGTTCAAAAAAGAAGCTTTGTTGAATATATGTAAAAATTTACTTCAATAAAAATTAACAAACTTCTTTATTGCTAGATGAGATTTAAAAGATTGTGGCTTTTAGGTAGTATTTAGTAGAATGTATCTTTTAAAAACATTAATAATTTTAGCCCCATTGTTCTTAGCAAATCAGTCAGTCTTTTTCTATACAAATCAAGTTTGATTTTTGTAAGTTTAGGATTTATCCTTTTGATATGTAAATCATGTATAAATTTTCAATTGAAATAGGTAATAATTAATATGGAATAACTAAAAAATTATGGAAATATCATTCAAACTCTACAAGGTTGATCTTCGACATCATTCGTTGCGATCTTCGACATCATTCGTTGCAATCCTAAAAATTTTTTACAAACTTGGTAAAACTCAGAAAATTTTTTACATAAAATATATATTTTAAACATTATTTGATCTATATAAAACTGCTTGTAAATATAGAAAAAATGTTAATGCTAATTTCAAGCAGGTAAATGCGTAACATAAATTTAGTTTGATAACTGTACAATTGGGCTATAAGGATGCTCCCACTAGAAAGTCACAATTCCAATACTGTCATCCTTATGCTGCACAAAATATGTAAGCAATCTATCAATAGCCTCTATCTTAAATGATACACAAAAATGAATCAGGAAGGAAAAATTCTATTATCATCACAATATACAACAACACTTGAAAGATTCCTTCATTACAAACTCAGCAAATATGTGGAATAATCTTCTAAAATGCATCCGAATTCGTAATCCATTATTTTAAAAGAATTTAAAAAATTATCAATATAAATCTGGATGCCCTGTGAAAACAAATAATTTCCGAAATTTTTCTAAACTATGAATTTTTTATCAATTTTGTTGAATTTACAATTTAAGGAGATTTTAATGTGTACCAAACCTAAAATCGGCTCAAACCTTTTGGAACCTACCCAACCTAACTCAAATGATATGCAGACCACATCCGACCTAAATTTGACTCGATTAGCCTCGACATGCTCATTTAGATCTGTGGAAGGAATTACTAAAAAATGCTTAACTGACAAAATGAATTTTATAACATTGTAGAACATAGTATAATTATAGTAAAAAACGAATATATCCAGATCAGCCAGTAACAGTTTATGAAATTAGCATGCGCTCCAAACACATATCGATATTTTATCATGAGCCGAGCAACATAACATCTGAAAAATGCATTTTTGGAGTGCAAGGTAGTGTTCAATGTGGATTAGATTTGAAAACAGCAACATGTCACGAAAACAAACAAAAAATTTGTGTTTTCACACATAACTAGCCAGCAAGTAATGGGAAAATTAAACGATTTGCTATGCATTAACTATCTTGCAACAAAACTGTTATATGCAACACACTTCAATCATTCAATGTAGCCTTAAAACCTATACATGTCAACGTTATTTATTGACCCGACAAATAGTTAGCTCAACAGGACCCAACCCGTGGTTCGGGTTCACTTGTTTCCACTCCTGATGTGTACGTATTTTGTATATATATATATATATATATACAGTGGCGGATTAATAAGGCGCGGGCCTGTAGCGGTCTCCTTTAATGTAAGGATAACGATTGAAATTAATTTGTAATGTATATATATGTGTATGTATATTAGTGCGGGATCCGGTTAATCCGGTCAGGTTAAAACTGGGTGAACCAGTTCGGTCGGATTAAAGCTTGTTTATCTGCAGGAGCCGGACAATCAGGTTAAAATCCGGTTAAGTAATTCTATATTTAATTTTTAAAATATATTGATTACAATGATTGCCGTATTACAAAACAATAGAAATTGTCGAAAACTGTGCAAAGATTCACATTATTGTAATTTTAGAACAAATTTACGTTCTCGTTTTAAGTAATAGAATTGCAATAACACACGGAATATTAAAAAATCAAATTTGTGGGAAAGAATGCATAAATTCGGTTTATTGTTGCTACATAGACTGGATTTCAAGTCATTCATTCTAAATTTCTTATTTAAACCTTCTTTGCATATAACCACAAAGGTTGTCTTTATTAAACTTTGATAGACTACGATCATTTCAATAATGCCTACTTCATAAAAATCTCATATTTAACAACCCTATATATATATATATATATATATATATATTTGAGGTTAACACATAGGAATAAACCAATTTGATTTCGACACATGTTAATTGAATATATTTTTTGTACTTAAACATGAATATAGATACATAGATGTATATAAACAAGCAAGGGTTCATTTTTAAGGATCTTGTTAAGACTGGGTTAAAGTTAAGAAGCAATCCGGTCTGGTTAATCCGGTTAAGGTATCCAGGGACGCACAGCACTAATAATTTCAAAAAATTTTTAAAATCGAATTTAAACTTATAGTTTGTTAAAATTATTTACTCAAAAATACTTGTACATTTATATTTTACTACAACCGTTAACGATAAAGATAAATTATGGGCATGAATGTATCTAAAATTTACAAATATTGAATAGGTATATAAAGTGGCGGATTTAAGGAGGAGACTATGGGACTGCAGTATCCCCCATGAGGAAGCAAAATGGAGTGTAGCTATTAGATTAGTATGTGCAACCTTAGTAAAAAATGTTGGAAAATTTCAAATTAGTCCCACATTTTTACATTTCAGTTGCAAATCGATCCAAAGGTTTGTCAATTTTTTCAAAATGTTTCCAATTTTCCTGAAATTTACCAAACCTTTCCAATTTTTCTTCAAATAATCTTACTCATTTCTAAGAATGTATCAGAAATAGTGGCAATCCAATATTATGCATTTCATCTAACATCCACTAAACTTTGATATTCAATATAGTATAACAGCTGTTTGCTGATTTCACAGTATACATAAATGTTAATTTAGACACATTGTTGTTCAAGGATGTGTCCACGGGGGACTGGAGAGGGTGAGCTTGTCTTTCTTAAAAAAATCACAGGTCTCTACTTAAAAAATACAGGTCATAGTTACCTTGGGAGACATTTAAGGAAATCTTGACTTCTTAACCACCATGGCGTGGGTTATCTTTTGCCATCATTTTTGTGATTCATTGATATTTCTTGAGAAGTGTATAAAGATGAACACGGCCAAGCATAACAACTTTCTTAAATGAAAAGCTCAACATGCTTTAAAAAGACTTAAAATTTTTCTATTTCAGATTCTTAAAGCTAGGCAAATGGGACTTGTGAATTCNTTACCAAACCTTTCCAATTTTTCTTCAAATAATCTTACTCATTTCTAAGAATGTATCAGAAATAGTGGCAATCCAATATTATGCATTTCATCTAACATCCACTAAACTTTGATATTCAATATAGTATAACAGCTGTTTGCTGATTTCACAGTATACATAAATGTTAATTTAGACACATTGTTGTTCAAGGATGTGTCCACGGGGGACTGGAGAGGGTGAGCTTGTCTTTCTTAAAAAAATCACAGGTCTCTACTTAAAAAATACAGGTCATAGTTACCTTGGGAGACATTTAAGGAAATCTTGACTTCTTAACCACCATGGCGTGGGTTATCTTTTGCCATCATTTTTGTGATTCATTGATATTTCTTGAGAAGTGTATAAAGATGAACACGGCCAAGCATAACAACTTTCTTAAATGAAAAGCTCAACATGCTTTAAAAAGACTTAAAATTTTTCTATTTCAGATTCTTAAAGCTAGGCAAATGGGACTTGTGAATTCTCTCTCCATCTGCTAATTTTTTTTCATGTTTAAATTTTAACGTTTTTCTACCAAATTTTTAAGAATTTCTGAAATTTTAAACAGTATTTTGTACAAACTGTTCAGTTTTCAGTTTTTTTGTACAAAACAATTACCCAATTTAAATAAAATCTTAGCCTTATTAGGGGTTCACCATCCCCCCTCGTTTTAATGTTTGTTTTACAAGGTAGAAGTTTCGATCCTAATCCTACGATTAATGCAACTTTATTCTTACTTTTATAATCAGCTAAGGTCATTCAATTCTTAAATTATTGATTTTCTAAAGTAGCGTTCAGACATACAACTTTGTTCACAACTTTTAGGAAATTAAAATATTCACAACAAAGTTTTATCGCGTTCAGACATACAACTTTGTTTACAACTTTTTAATTATAATTTACAAAACATATATATATATATATATATAATAATCCAGAGGTTCAAAATTCAGTAAAATTGTTAGTGAATGTATTAATGTTTCCTTCTCTTCAGATTTCACAAAACAATTATTGTGGAATAGTCAATAGAGTCCTGAGGAAATTGCCTCATCATTGATCCCGATATCGGATCCATGCGACAGCTAATGCTCAAAGATAATTAACACAACATGTGACTGTCAATACGATACTTAGACCAACTATTCAATTTCAACTGAGACTGTGAACATTTTGATTTAATATTCGATAATATGTTTTACTTGCTAAACTAGAATATGTCTGCAATATCTCAATTCAATATTCTGTTTGATTAATAATGCATAATATTAGCACATTTGATTTTATCACGGGGCCAGAAATAGGTGTATCTATATATTAATATAAAATTTGATACATTTTACAAATTAAAGTATTTCTAAGTGAATTCGAAGAAACTCAAACTAGAGGTCTTGATGATAACTTAAAGATTGAAATGTGTATGACGAATCAAAATGTAATCATGTCTTGGGTGAAAAATATTAGGGAAAAATTGATCTTCAGTTTCCCCCATCAGAAATTTCTAGATCCGCCCCTGGTTATATATATTTGTAACGCAGCATTAATTCTTATATTCGGAGCATTTTTCAACGCTAATGTGTAATTTTTGCATTGTGAGAAATAGAATACATTCTCATCGTTTGCTTTTCAATCGAGTATTTTCTTACACGATTATAGTGAATGCTGTCTGTAGCCGATTGGTGGCGACTAAAAATAAATACTTTGCGCTATTATTTCTACTAGCTAGTGATATACGCTTATGTTTCGTGTTCTCTATTTGTCTATTAATCAATATTCAGTAGCAGCGTGATATCATTGCAATGTCAGAACAACGCACGTGCATTGATTACACCAAATTTTTTCAATTAAATTGCGCAAAGCCCAGAACTAACGCAGACTGTATAGCTCATTGCTTATCCTGTAAAAAATCTTACAAGTATGTTTTAACATCGAAAGGAAACTTATTAAAACACTTGGAGACTTGCCATTACAGAGAAATATCAAGATATCGGGAGAAGCTGCGCTTAGAAAGTGGGCTTGAACCCGGATATCCAAGCAAACAATTTCTTCCGGCAGAAAGAGCGACCAAAGATGCCGCTTTTCTTAATGTATTTATCACACAGGTATCATTTTTAAATTTTCACATTGATTTTTTAAGTTTTAAATTCAAATTTGATAGTATTTACACAATAAGAATGATTGTACTGGTATAGAAATAGGATTTTAATAGTATTATAATTTTAAATTGTGGGCCCAGTAGATTTAAATGACGAATATGTAGGATATTATTATCCTTAGTTTACGAATTTAAAGTTTCAGACTCGGATCTCGAGATTTTATTGAAAAAGTGATCTCTTAAACCCCATAAAGACGTTAGTTATACAAAGATGTGCATGATGTATAACTAAACGGTATTTACTACAAATTTAGTAGCCTATACAGGGGTGTAAAAAGTATATTTAAATATTTTTCACAACAAGTTTTTTTTCGACTGCAAAAAATATTAAATATATTTTATCAATATTGTTTAAAAAAATTATATTTCTTCCGAAATTATTTTTTGGCGATTTCATAAACAGCGTAAACCCTTAAATTAACCACAGATGGAGCAATAGCAAATTCTATTCTATATATATATATATATATATATATATATATTAATAATTTTGATCAAGAACAAACATCAAGATGGAAATCGAAAATCTTAACTATTTTAGGTGATTATCTAAAAAACAGGGTGAAAATACCACTCAACGTATAAAACTATTAATACACTTAAAGAACTAAGTAGTAATGATAAAATTGTACATCTGCAAATCTGACAAATGCAATAATGTAAATCAATCAAATTAAAAAATATTTAGAAGGTATGAATGAAATACTCGTATTAAATGATCATAATATATATTATGCAATCCAGATAAAAAAAGAAAGCGCAATTTTTTCGTAGTAGAAGAAGAGCATATTTCAATCGTGAACTTCTTCAAATAAACAACAAAAAATGAAACATCAGTGAAGAATTATATAAAGGACTATATACAGTAGTACAGAATGTAAACTTGCTAGAGTCCATGATCTTGCAAAAATTCAGAATCTAAAATTCCACCATAGGGCCCTATATTGAATCTAATAGATAATCACAGCTATCACCCAATATTTAGATTCTATTCTCAAGCCATTAATTCCGATTAAATATATTCTGAAAAATTCTGAAGACTTAATTGAAAACTTTAACGATTTTAATACCAAGGAAGTTGAAAATCTTCATTTTGTCAGCTATGATGTGAAATCTTTTTTACTAATACATCACAAGAAATTTGTACACTCTTCAATAACGTTTTCAAACTGGAAATTATTGAATTAGTGCTATCTTAAACTGTAAGCGAAGAGATTTTTTTCGATATAATACTTTTTCAAGTTATTTTTACATTTAAAAACAGCATTTCATTGTTACCTGTACATTACTGAAATTGTGACAAAAAAATTAGTACAAGTAGTTTCAGTTTACCCGCCTTTTTTCCAGTCTTTATTATCCAAATCGCAAATTTTGTATGTAAATCTGCAGTACATCATTCCTAACAGCACATTATTCTGAAATCATCTGTAGGAAGCACAAAAACAGCGTTTGTTGAAATTGGTTATAATCCACAATTTGAAAATATGTGCCAAGATTAGTCTTTTCAAATACCATTTTTTCAACAAATGCATTTACGAAACTTTCTATTTGAAGGAGGCAAATAGAAAGGGTAAAATGGTGTATTTTTTATTGACGAAAATTATTTCAAGGCCACAAGAGTTCTAGAACCCGGCCATGCGGAAGATTTCAATTCGCATTTAGTGGGACATATATACTATATATATATATATATATA
>CABFPE010000388.1:431657-444735 GCA_900660155.1 Hofstenia miamia | reverse complement strand
ATATATACTATATATATATATATATATATATATATATATGCATTCTTAAATATGTATATACTGGTAAACTACTACAGTGAAAATACTAGCTATTTATTTACTTTTAGTATTAGAACAATTTTAAATATTAGCGAAAATATCATTCAACTGAAAATGACAAGTAGGAATTTGTTTTGTTGAAAATTGAAATAAAAATTTTGAAAGGTTGCGTTCAAATGTAATCTTAAACAGTCCAATGATTTTTAGGAAATTTTATGATCCTTTAAAACATTTTTAAACGCTTATAGCTCAAAAACTATTAAAGCTCAATCAGAAAGTACTACATGATAGAGGTCCCGCGACCTCTGACTTTGCCAATGTGTTTGGAATATCTTTGCACATATCAAGAAACAGTCAAAGTTCCTTATTACTTCAATCAGTTCAATAAATGAACATTAAGTATGGAGAGAATTTAAATCTTTTTGAAAAATTCGAAATTTTCAAAGGGAAAATGTGTTAATCTTTTCAACAACCTGAGGCACAGCAATACGTTTTAATGAGAAATTTACAGCATTATACAAAGTATGTTTCCCAAAACCCCTACCCATTCCCCAAGATTTTCAAATATGCTAATAGCCACTGAGAAAATTCTTTGTAAATTTGGAAAAACATTTTGCCCTTTAATACGGACGCTAGTGTTTCCTCATGGTATTTTGGATTTATGTAGCAATTACACGAATGTCAACCTAGCATTTATCATCGATATGCAGATGACGCTTTTGTCATATTTAAAACAGAAATTCAATTTACAATTGATAATGAATTTGATGACAGTTTGAACTTTCTAGACATTATAATATCAAAGATTAAACATGGAACTATAATTACAACTGGATATCAAAAATCTACAATTCAATTTATGCTGCGATGAAGTTCAAAAGAAAAACACTGTTAAGTGTATAGTAGATTGACTATTTACAAGCTGTTCAAATTATGAAAATTTAACAAAGAGCCTAGACAAACTTATTAATGATCTTATGAAAAAGCTACCCACAAATTCATATTAACAAAGTAATTATTGCAAAATTTAAAAACAATAGTAATAAACAACGACGTGATATAGAAAGAACAAAGATATTTTGGAAATTAGCTTATCAAAAAGAATGCAACAACATTAAAAATACACCTCGAAATGCTAAACAAAGTTTTATCATCATCAAAAATTTGTCCGATATTAAAATCGATTAAAACACAAGATATTTTCACAAAGATAAAGTGCCTATTGATTTATCATCTGAACTCTATATTTACAACTGTGATGAATACAATTATTCATACATCCGCGAGAGCAGACGACTTTTAAGTACGAGGATAGAAGCACATGCGAGGTTATCTTAATTCAGAAATATTTTTACATGAACACCTACCAAAAAGAAATTATTTTAAAATATTAATTAAACATCACGAAACAAAAATAGCTGAAAATATTAGAATTAAATTCTTTGAAAGACAAGTAATGAACAAGTAGAAAGACATCTGCAAGCTAAATATATATTGAAAAACGAAGGAAAAACAGCATTTTATTATCTTGAAAATGACAGATTAGAATGTCGAAACGCTTCGATAATAAAAGATTTTATACTTCTAATTCATATATATATATATATAGATTCTGGCTACTGTGGGATTTGTATCCAGCACCCACAGTTTGCATTTTTCCATATTACCCAACGCTGCTTTTGATGGAGATGGAAGGCCAGATCAATTCATTTTATCCAAAAATATAAATAATTTATATGAATAAATTTTAGATTCTTTCAAAAAAATTTTTGGAACCCAATTCCAGCATGCGTCCATATAGGTTTTTTATATAGCGCCCTGCATATATTTTAAAATTTTGTATCCAGAGGCTATATATATATATATATATATATATATATATATATATATTGGTGGGTGTTCATGTAAAAATATTTTGGAATTAAGATGTTCTCGCATGTGCTTCTATCCTCGTACTTAAATGCGTCTGGTCTCGCGGATGTATGAATAATTGTATTCATCACATTTGTTAACATAGAGTTCAGATGACAAATCAATGAGCACTTTATATTTGGTTGTGAAAATATCTATATATATGTATATAGTTATTGGTCAAATTTTTCTGGCTGCTACATTTTTTCTAGACCCGTTTTAAGCCAGTGAAAAATTTTTTTTCCAATTTCTTGATTGTATATAAAAGTTCATCACTGAAAATAGCAATTGATGGTAAATGTCAAACAGCGACAAGCTGTATGAATCTACCAACCAACCTTCATTTATGAAACTAGAATAGACGTCTATTTTAGCATTCTGTTTTTGACATTTTATCAATAAAAGAATTTCGTTTTGTTTCTGATATTCATTATTGGTAATATTCCAGGCTTTTTCCGCCACCATATCAGATTCACAATCTTTTGCCAATCTACAGAGCCAAGTGCATTTTAAAGAAAACGAAAAATAGAAAATGCTACCATCAGCTATTTTTACTATACTTTTGAATAAATTGGAAATTATCCATGTATGTCAATATAATTTACAGCCAAGCAAAGGTGAAAAATGGTCACTTTGAAATGATATTTCAAGCATTCTTAGATACAAACACTACTTAGCATTGGCTTCAAAATATACTTTTTTAACAATAGTTTCCTCATAAAAATATTGCAAGATGTTCAAAATCTAAATTTTTTAAGTTTAAAAATAATTTATTGCAAATAATTAATCATTAGTAAGATATTTAATTGACATAAGCGTGAACACTGGACTCCGCTATACAATGATCATGTTCTGTAATATTTTCAATTTTGTGTGGTTCTCAGTTTAAATTCCTTGTTAATTTTTGTTGATTATTGTTTTGGAATCAATACTAATTTTATTTATTATGCCTTCAATGAAAATTATTTTATTATTTTTAAAAAATCTAAACATGAAATATATAGGCCTACTTTATTTAATACAGTGGCTTAGATTTCCCAAATTTAGTAGATGTGATATTTTGTTACAAATTGGATCATTTAGTGCCAGATATGCAATGAATTTGGTTGGTTTTAAGTTCTCAGCTACTGACAATAATTGTGCTTAAGCATCAATTCACAACTATTGCAAGAAAAGCTTTTTTCATGAAATTTATCTTTATACAAAAACTTGTTTAAGTTTTCAAACGGCCAGTGGCTGAGCAACGAATTTTGGTTCGGAGGACATTTCTTACTCATCATATTAACTAAGAGGACATTTATTGTTTAAATTATAAAATTTATGGAGGTTATTTTGAAAAGTTGATTTTGGGAGAGGGGCAACTGCTCCTCTGTCATCCTTTGCCTCCACTACAAAAGGTAAATTGAAAGAGAAGTAAATTGTTAAACAGGAGGTCAGTGTAATAGCGGTCTTACGATTTGCAGGACAATATGATAAATGAGGTAATTTATTAATGAAAAATTTTTGCGTAATTTAGAAGCAATGTCTTGAAAATATATTTACGGCGGGAATACTTATTCTTAGTGGTTAATGTCACATAGAAAAACGTGTGTAAAGTAAAACATTTTGTTTACTTCATTGTCATTTCTCATCGCCGTACTGTCAATTTTGTCCTATAGACTTGCATTATTCACAGGTGCGCGCGTTTAAGTTCTTTATTAAATCCACTGCCATGAAGAAAAGGTACATTTTCCCGAGGCCGTGAGGTCCTCACGTTTTTTTAAATAGCATCTACCCACAAAAATATCTGGAAGGTATTTTAGTCTAAAATTGCGAATGTCAATGCATGCACGTACGTGCAAATTGCACTTACCCAAGGTTAAGCATAATGTAGTTACACCTCTTTTTCATTGCTAAAGTAATAATTTTATTTGGCATTCTAATTATATTAGTTATAGCATATATACTTGTACATATCTGTTAAAAAATTTGGATTGAAGTAATGAAGTAAAACTTTTTTCCAATTTCATGATTGTTATGTTGGACTCAGGTTTATACAGGTGTCTAATTACTTCTGTCAACGTTCCAGGATTAAAAAGCAGGAACACTCTTGCGAATGAAGGCAATTTTACTTGAGTCATGTGCGTCGATTTGACAGCACTTTTAGGTAAACATTCAAATATTGTCTGAGAGCTTTTAGAAAAGTAAAGCAAATCAACTTTACGTACAAGTGTTAAATCCCAAGCAAAGTAAGGTCACATGTTATTTAGATGTTTGAGGTATAAAGTTTATTCTATGGAGGTGTGTGATCTACTAAGTAAACATATCTCAAAGCAATTCTATCCTTTACTTTACTTTACACTAATATAACTTGTGGAAGAAACAACTATTATACATTTATTGAAATTTATGCAATGAGGATCATTTGTTAAATTTATTACAAATAATAATAATTCATTATTTAGTGATCAATCAATTGCTCAATTTGTTAAGACGAAATTATCAATTACATACTAGGGTAGGGTTCCTAACGGGCATACGGGCTTTGAATTTAGGCATGATTATTCGTCGTTGTTCGAGGATCTTAATTCTTAAAACTATTTGATTGATAAACATTTTCTATCTACATGTATCTATTCCATATATCTATCTTTGTATATGTATTTTGTGAAGCACTAACCTTCGAGTAGATTTACAATAAAAATTAAAACACAGAACATTAAATATTTCACTAAGCCACATAAAACTAGCTGTGTCTTCTTCAATGTCAGAAAGTTCCATTTTACTGTAAGCTTCTGATATTGCATTGATAAACATATCCTACTTAAGTACATTACATTGTAAAGTGAAAATCTTAGTGATTAACTTCATAAGACGTTCCATATCCTTTGAATTTAATTACTGCAATTTACTCATTTTAAAAGGTCATACAAGCAGTGTAGTGTTCTATTTTCATAACTAAGAACCCGTTTCCAGTAAAGATGAATGAGCTGACCATTTATATATATATAGGGTGGTGGCAAAATGTTTTTGTGGTTTTCCTGGGAGACATTCATCAGAAAGGTGACAATGAATGTGAAACCGCAAGGTTTCACTGCATTTGAAGTGCTTAACCCTTGCCTCCTCTATATCAAGGATTGGTAATTGCCCGAAACGTTATGAACCACTGAAAAAATATTGTAAGCACAGCAATTCCTATTTGCTTTTAAGCCCAATATGTGTTTCCTGATCTTTGAATTCGCTACATAATTATTTAATTTTTCAGTTTTTGTCTAGACAAAAGTATTGTAATCAATTTACACCTCCTCTAACTTACATTTTTATAATCTCAAACATGCAGTGCTACTTTTAATCTCAAGTAATCAAATGATAACTGAAATCAATGTAATGTAGCTGTTAAGTGACGAAGTGAGATTTTCAAAATATGTGTATAAAAAACAGCATTTTAAAATGCTATTTGTTGTTCAACACAATAGATATACATGTTAGTGATGTATGGGTACTATCCGCGGGTAGGGGTGCGCTTTGCATTCCACACTATGAGTAATTTAAAATTTTTTTTATCAACAACAAGTTTTATTAATATGTTGTTGAAAAAATTAACATATAATGAATGTGAATTGTGTTCCAATTGTTGTTGATAATTATAAAAATTGATTAATAGCAGCAAAGAAAATTTTATTCTCGGGTACGAGCGGGTACGGGTAATAAAGTTTTTTTTGTCAGGTGGGTACGGCATTAAAAAAATTCTAATGTATTTAGTAGCCGTTTCTCTTTATTGAGTTTGGAAGCTTCTTTCTATGCACAGCTTTACATATTCCAAGCATATTGATTTTAAAACTAATTTTAAATTGTTGATAATCGATTAGTATAGATAATGAATGTTATTTATTTTTTTATTTAATTAAAATTTAGATTGTTGGAAATGCTGGATTAGGAATAAATGTCATTCAACAACCTTGGTTCAATGTGTTCGTAAAGACAATTGCACCTGAGATTACACTTCCTTCTGCGGAGACAATCGAGAACAGGATTAATGAAATTACATATGAGGACATTACGCTTCTATTAAAATTCGTATTCAGTGAAGAACGTCGAATCACTTGTACTGTTCTGTTGTTTGATACTGATTCGGAAACAGATGGTATGATGGCGTGTTATCTTCATTACATTACTTCAATGAAGAAGACTAAGAAACTTCTATTTTTTAAGAGTTGCGTGCAGTCACCACGTTCAATGTTCATCGATCAAATTCAGACATATAATATCATGGTAACCTAGATTAGATTATCTTATTTTAAAGGAAGAAATTAATATATATGCGACCGGTTTCGATTCAAAATCTTTATCAGAACAAATTTGGAAGGAAAATTAATTACAATTAACTACACTTAAAATTAATTAAATTTGCATTAGAAAATGTTTTTGTTATAATAATTTTTTCTGTTTATTCATTAATCTTGATCTTATTTCTTTCTTTATATATAGTGATTTTGCAATTCTTTTTTAATTGGATGTTGATGTTAGGTGACCTGAAAAATGTTCATAGATTCTTGTAGCAAAGTGTCTTTGTGTCTCTCCGATGTAAGATTGTTGACAATCTTAACGTGTATATTTACAAATTAATGAAGAAGAACACAGTAACTTTGCTACAGGATCTTTGTTTTGCATTTCTTCAAGGTTTAATTCGTTTTTCTTAGATTGTTTAACTGTATCTTTTAATATGGAATTTAAGGATTTCAATTGACTTTTCTTGAAATGTTCACTATATGGTTTTAAATGTTGTGGTAGAAATATTGAAAGAAACTTCGGGATTAACTGTAATGATATACTTTCTTTAATGAATATTATGCGTAAATTGTCTTTTTGTATTTTTAAATGCAGTTTTCTAAATTTTCCAAAAAACATATATATATATATATATATATATATATGCAATAATTAGTAAACAATGATAAAGAAATTTGGCGTCTTCTTGATTTATAAATTCATTTTTACTTGATTTGTAAAGTATAAGGACTGTTCTAAGTATATGAATTTGGGATGCCACATTTGCATTAATGCCTATTAGTTAAAACTTAATTTTTATTTGATGTCTAACTTTAGTTTTATTCTGAAAATTCTCTATTCTTGGATCTTTGCCAAATGTTTAAACTTAATATTTTTACATAGAAAACGATTGATTACATCTTTCAACAAGTCTGCTTGCTACCTGAATTCCAGCTCGTCTTTTAATATTTATTTTCATCTTTTGAAAAAAGTTTAAATTTTTAGCTATATCTCTTAGATCGCTTTCAATATAAAACAATGAACATTCACTTTTATGGATCCGTCTTTATCAAATTTGATCTCTTAAATGTTAGGTTTCAGCCTTTTTATGATCAATGTTCTTGCTTCAAAATTAATAACTATGGATTAATTGATTATTATTCGAAAAATATTCACATCATCGTGTAGAGTTACTTCCGCTTTGAGCCGAGCATCACCTATTCAAGTGTTTTTAATATCTAAAATCAAAATATTTACTGATTATTTATGTTTTTTAGCCGTTTGCCTCATTTTGCAATGATACATCACTTTGGAGGATGGTTGCTAGGCAAAGTTTGTTCAGTGACATTGATATGAATCTGCTTTCTCAAAACTTCACCTCTTGGAGTATAGAAGATGAATGTGATCATGAATTATTACTCCAATGCAACAGTCTAAAACTGTACTTAGTAGTGTTGTCTACTTGGCATTCAATGAAATCTTCCAGTGAATTTAATTCAATGATTGCAAAGTGCAAGTTTCTAATAGAATTTAAAATTATGGCAAATGCAATCAGTGAAAATCTATTAGATGAACAGTGTAAACATGGTTGGAATCGCGATTTAGCTCTTCTATCAAAATTACAACACCTAATAAGGAACTCTTCTTCTCCCCTTTATTCCAATGTTGGCGCACCTGAGGTTAACGTTGAACTGAACTTCGAGGAGTTTTCCTTACTAGATGATATTATCATATGTCTTACCTACATTCAAGATGCTGATAGAATCATTCAAGGAGATTCATGCAGCATCAATAAAGTCATTCCCTTCGTTGATGCACTAGAAACGGCTATCTTACTTCACACTTGTACATCAGAAATAGGAGCTATGTTCAAATCAATTCTACTTAATGAATTGTATGAAAAGTTTGCAGACACTATTAATTCAAGTTTATATCTCACAGCAACTGTGCTGGATCCTTCAGTTAAGTTAAATTTTACTGATGGCATTGATCTACCCGCTGCTAAGAAATTCTTGTTTGAAAAGGCAATGGTAAGAAGCAATGTATTTGACTTTATCATGAAACAAATAAATTTTAAAGGTATTATCAGTGATAAGCCTGCAGAAATTCCAACCACAAATTTGGAAACTCGGAATTCATTAACCTGCTTTTTGCGCACGTCCCAGCAGCAAGCGTCTGTAAAAGTTGATGCTCATGGTCGCAGTTCAGTCTTACAATATGAATTCGACGATTACCTTGCGAACTCCATGTCGAATAGCTACGAAGTTGTTCAATTTTGGTCTAGTGCATTTCTATATCCAAATTTGAAGGTGTTTGCCATTGAAATACTGGCCATCCCTGCATCAAACACTTGCACAATGTCATTTTTAGATACATTTGAAAACTCTAAAAAGTCCGCATGCAATGCTGATTCATTGGAGAAATCAATGATTCTAAAATCAAATTTCAACTAAACTGAAGCAGAAATTTTTAAAAATAGAGATTTAGAATATGTGTGTAACTGATTTGAATTTGTTTCGTTGTCATTCAGCATTGCGCAAGAGTAAATATGTACTGTGATTTTGAATCAAGTTTTCCTGCAACCGATATTAAATAATGAAAGCACGTATTGGATGCCAGGAAAGTATAACTTTTAAATGTTAACCTTGCATTTGCAGTTGTATTGTAAATGAGCTTAGTACATACATTGATAAATGCAAAAGTCGAAAACAAAGTTGGAACAGGCTTCCGGTTGGCCGGTAGCCAGGCAGAGACGGCCAGTACCTTCTTAATCCGGCCCTGCCGAAAATACAAATTCACGAACGGCTTTCTTGATTAAGATGTATATTATTGTTTTGCCTTAAATATTCATTGAATGAGTGGCACCCAGTACTTAAAAATGTTTAGCTTAAAGGAATTAAGATATTCAACTTATTTTGTATTATTCGCAAATATAGCAAAACATATCTTGAGAACAAATTCTAACAATACAAAAGCTAATCAAGCGTTTTTGGAAATGAAAGATAATTTTGTGCACTGTGGACTACTATTATGTTGTAAAGTATGCTTAAACCAATTTATGGCTAATGTATATTCATTGTTAACTAAAACTTTTTTTCATTAAAGGCAACCGAAATGTTTACCATATTTTCGTTTTTATTTAATTAAGTTTGAACTTAGATCTAAGATAATTCAGATACACATTAGATAAGCAGGAAAACTTTATAGTTTACTTATGCTCAATAAAACTTGTAGTCTTTTAGTATAAAGTGTTGGCAATAATCACTAGTAATGCTAAAGGTGTGTTCCCACTATCGACTTTTATCATCTGTCAAGAAATCGGTGATAAAAGTCGATAGTGTGAACACTCTATCTGCTTTTTTATCGGTTGATAAAAGTCGATAGTCTGAACGCTCCATTCGATTTTTTGGCAAAACAGCCAGATTACTGTCATCTGATAATTTATCAGCTGATAAAAGTCGATAGTCTGAACGGTACTAAAACTAGTCGAATAGCTACTTGAAACTAATTGATTACTTCTCAAGTAGGAAACAGACTTCCAAAACGTAAATTATTGTCGTTGAAATATTTCAACTTCAAAATATGTAAACATTGTTTACATTCCAAGACAAACCAATCCAAAAACAGATGTAGTTGTTTTTCTTACTGTCAATCAAAAGATGATAATTTATCATCTGATAAAAAATCGATAGTCTGAACGCTCTTCCAACTCCGCTTTTTCTGATAAAAAATCGGATGATAAAAAATCGCCAATGTGAACGAAAATAATTGCATTTTCGATTAAAATCTGCTGATAAAAGTCGATAGTGAGAACACACCTTAAGGCATAGAATATGCTATTGTAAGGAATTGAAGTTGTTTTCAAAATAGCAATCTAACACCAATATAACGTAGTGAAGAAAGTACCAGTCTACACTCATTTATTTAATTTGTGTTTCTGAACCGGCCTACTAAGGAATTATCTAACCAGCTGCCGGCCGGCTTCAAAATATGCAGCCGGTTCCAACTTTGGTCGAAAGTATTTTATTGATAATATCTATGAAAATAGTTGCAATAAAGTAACGTTCGAACAATAACATTTAAGCGTTGTTAAGTGTTTGAAGCATTTATGAAGAGTTGGTAATAACAACTAGTTTTTGATATATTGAATAAACGAATTAATCGGAGATGAAAGTGGGACGGGCAGGCCCTAGGGCCGAAATTTTTTAAAAATAAGGGCTGAATTTCATTTTAAGTTTTAAAACTATGCTTATTTAATAAAATGTTATTTTGCAATAATAGAAATGTGGTCAATCTTTTTAATTAGGGTAGAAAAAATATTACTTAGGGCTAAAATAAGGCTTAGCAATTAAAATGTTAGCGCCGTTCAGGTTTAAGGCCGCAAAAATCTGGCACTCTTACATATCTTATGTAAACATTTTAATTCTAAATTGTTATAAACAATCAGCTTTACAAAAAACTTTAAAAATATTTTTCAATGTACCTGTAGTTTACTACAAATTGAAAAAATACAATCTCAAAGATAACCTCTATCGTAGCTTAAAGTGAAATTAATGAGATTTCTTCAAAATAAAACAATATTTTGAGAGTCTTACAATTGTATAAAACATTAGATGTTGATATGATGAAAAACCTTAGAAGAGTTCTAATTTTTGGCTTTACTGTTTTTGACGCACACTAATAGATAATTTCAAACTATTTTATAATTGCATTGTTAAAACAACTCAAATTAGACATTTTAAACTGAATACTTGCCACGAAGTTAGTTGTCAAATTTAAAGTCATTGTAATTTTTTAAAATGACTTTATGTGAAGTATAAATTGTTGTACAAAATTTTGCACATAGTTCCTTAAGTAGCAATTAGTTTGCGGCTAGATGGATATACAATTTTTCAGCACGGCTAAGAATATAAATGTTATTTTCTAGGCAATGGTCTTAAGGTAATTCTTCTTAGAGCATTCATTGAGTTTGCTGTTTCTATTTTAAATATGTAGAACTTGCCAAAAAATTTTCTTTCAATATTTAATTTGCTCACTCACATAATTAACGTCAATACTGAAAGTGTAGAGGTCCTATTACATTTCGTGAAACACTCATTAAAATTAACCAATTAAACAACAGATGGCATAATGTATTGTCCAATACTTATAAAAAGTATGGTCAAGACTAGGTAACCTTATTATAGGCAAGTATCTGAAATGTCATGTAAAAAAATAATTGTTCTTTGCAATAACACTAGCTTATACTTTTACGAGGCCCAATGGTGGACGCAGTAAATTACAATTGTATCTCTAGTAAAATAAATATTTGCTTCTTTTGAATATAAATTCATTGAAACACAATTACACTTTCTATGGGTACAAGCGTATACGGATACCGAATAAACAACGGGTACAATGTAAGTACTATAAAATTAACAACGTTTTACAGAGATTATATTGGATATTTGGCCGTAGGCGTTTAAAAATAAATTTAAAATATTTTTTTGTAAAAAGGAAAACTGAATTAATTTTTTACAAGTTTCTTCGAAACAGTAAAATTAACTGTTGGTTTTACTTTGGGATAGATTTCTACCCAAACATCATACTAGTATTTTTGAAAGGATAAACAAACCTCTAATGCAAAGACAAAAATAGATGGCTTAATAGTTGCAAATGTAATGAAAAACTGAAAAAATGAGCCTCCATTCAATATATAATTTCCTGTTATTCAATAAAATCAAGGGTGCGAGTTTCAATATGAGGGGTATCATCTAGTTCATAAGTAACGTTTAGTCAATCATGCATCCATCAACAAAGCCGAATGAGAATTCGGAGTTGCTTTCTTTAAGGCGACAGAGAGATTAATAAATAACTAAATGAGGAATCTGACTGCTTGTTGGTCAGAAATAATGTTTTATCAAATAATTCAGGTTATAACGTTAAATTCGTTATGCATGTAAATGAACATTGAGAAAGTTTATTTTTCTGTAAGATATTTCGCTAGTTACCACACTGTAGGCTTACCATTGGTTTCTGGAGCAAGGTTTTATTCATATAATTTGTGTTTAAAGTTTGAATGATCGTTTAGTTTAATGGGTGAATCAATAAGGTGGTTAACCTTAATTTCTTGCTAGACTGGGTTGACAGCTGTAATTGTCTGCACTGACTGGGTAAATCCGAAGGCAACGTGGTCATCTGTGAGCAGCCTGTGCTCTGTTGTTACTATTTCATACGATTGATGATGAATGTTTAATAATGATAGGTATTTGGTACGAAACACAACATTCCTGCACAAGATAAAATTGTTTATTAAATCTTCCGCGCTACAATTCTCTCTATGATTACAGGTGTTTACACTACAAATTTAAGAACCGTATAAAGTATGCAACATCCTCCCTCCCCAAAAGAAGAGAACAAAAATAAAAAAATAAAAAGAATAAAATAAATAAATAAACTCAAATTTTGTTGAGTTAGTGAGTTTCGAGGGTGTAGTTATTAGTCCTTGTAGTTATGGTGATATTTAGGATTTTTACGATCACGAAGTCTGTTTGCAATATTATCGCATTGCTGATCTTCACGATGTGATAGTTTTTCAGGAAACAAGGATTCGTCATCATCACTGTCATAATTAGAAACCTGGTTATTAGGAGAGTGTCTTGTGATGGTGTAACCCCAGCGCTCTGGTTGGAGCACCAAACATCTTTAACTTCTTCATTAGTAAATCTGAATTGAGAATTTGAACTAATAATAGGTTTATCATTTTGCTGCCTTAACAGCACTGTGTTCCGCCCCAAGGGCATGAAGAACGCTCCGGATTCCCTTCGTAAATAACATCATCGTTTATTGCGTTACCAAGAATCGTAAATGTTAATGTTCGGTAAGTTCTGGCCAAAACCAA
>CABFPE010000388.1:405949-418020 GCA_900660155.1 Hofstenia miamia | reverse complement strand
CTTGCAGTCCGCAAGCTGATGGGCCATTATTTTTAGTAGCTCCTAGATGTATATAATATATTCTCATGCTACTCTTTAAATGAGGTGAAATTTCAGGTTTAATGTTTGGGGCATTCTACTACAGATTTCAATTCAGAATTATAGCAATTCATGTTATTTTATTAAGAATAACTAAAACAAGAAACTTACATGTTTGATTGCTGAACGTGCTTAGAAGTTTTGAAAGAAAAAAATTTATCAGCTACCACACTTCTGAATTGGAGAATTCGTCTTTTCAGGAACACGTAAACAAAGAACCAACAGCGAAAACATTGAAGGCCGTCCATTAGATGCAGTATACCGAACGGGGAGCGTCATAAAACGTTTGTGATGTATAAAGCATTTGTATTAAACAACTGTCTACATAAACTGGTAACTGGTACATGTCATCTTTTAAAATGTGCTTAGAATATTGACATTTTTTTGATTTTGTACATATTGCTTTATCTAAATACTTGCATCTCCTTTGACGGCATACTATCATTTTAGAAAGTATTAAAAATATATTTAAATTATATAAATTATTTTAAATTGTTAGTTTGCATTAATATGGAGTAAAAAGCTATGTTAGAAATGCCTTAAATACAAGAATTGTATTTTAAATCAGCACTAATGATTTGAAGTAATTTTAGTAAACTGCTGTTAAATTTCTATAGGAAATTAATTAGAAATATACCTAGATTTCAAAAAGAATAAAAATTAGTTTTGCTATACAAATATATAAAGGGAAAAATATTTGGAAAATATTTATGTATATTTGTGAAAAAGATGACAATGTTTATGATTAACTAAGTTCACGATGCATTGAAAAAAATTAAAAACTTCTCAAGATTTTATAAGGTAGAAAGCTTTTCAAGTTCATGGCAATATAATTCGTATAAATGCTATTTAATTAACCCCATCATGGAAACCCTTAAATTCATTGAAACTGAACATACTGAATCATCTCATGCTATTTAAAATAAAAAATTTATTGAAAACATTAAAGAAAATTATTGTTTTATTGATAATTGATGAAGACGTAGATTATATAGTTTTGTTAAAAACAATACATTCTGCAAAGAAATTATCTTATTTATTAATTACATTTTAAGTTAAATTTAATGAACTAGTTTATATAATATAATCACTTTCTAATTATTTTCTCAATATTTGCCAACTGATAAGAAAAACTTACGTCGCAGATTTCCTGAATTATTGCCAATATGTATATAAAAGAAGTCTAATATAGATATAGTCCATTGCTGTTATATCGTCCCATTAGAAGCAAAGAGGTAATAAATACAATAATTGTATTGGAGCATAGTTGCGAAGAAAGTGGAGTCTGTGGCACATCAATATTTTTGATTAAAACTTATGCTATTAAAATGGAGACAGAACCAAGCTTCCATCGATATTAGCAGTTCAAATGAAAATATATTTAAATATTCAAATGAAAATTATGGTATGATTTACTCTGAAACATTTAATTGCATTCTACAATCATTTGAAAGGCGCTTCCCAAGTAGCAAGCATTGTCGGGTTACCAATGTTCAATTAATGGAATCAATGGCATTATGATGGCAATTGATTTTCAATACCATAATCAACAAAACAAAAAGTTGTAAAAAATCTTAAAATTCTGCAATTTTACAAAGAAATTATTATATTATTGTATATAATATACGCATTGCGTTAAAGTTTAATTTCAATTTTTAAAAAGTACTATTTATCAGTTTCTTCAAGCCCAAAAATAGTTCGACAATGGCCCGTTAATGACATTACTAGATCGATCTGCCATCTAGCGAACAAATACTAATTATAATGGTTTACAGTTTTGCCTGAACAAATTAAATTTCCCAAAAAGTGAAATTTTTATATCCTTCAGTAGTTGAAAACACAATCTAACACATCAGCTCTTGTCTTAATTTGCACTGTATAATGAATTCAATGGTTTGCAACAAGGTGTTCTATCATTAGGATAATATGCTATACACACTTCCAACTGTGCTCTTAATTCAAGCAATTTATACCAAATTGCGAATTAGAACTCAAAATATACTACTGGACATCATCAGTGGACTGTTGGTGGGAAAATGTGGTACATGTAACAACTGATGCCACCAGTTTCCCATTGATGGCCCATTGGCGGCATTAGTGGCAAACTTAGTAATTAATAATCAATGAACAGTTGCTTGCAAATAAAACTCACTTCATTATTTTGATTGCTAGATCCTTTTAACATAAAAAAAGGAATTGCGAAAAGCTTTCTTGAAATTTTTAATTTTTAAAAAATTATAATATACCTATTAAGTGAATTTTCAAAATAATTTATTCATGCATATTTGGACGCCTTGAAATTAACAATAGCATAAAAAAGTTACCATTGGGCAGAAGCATTTTTTTCGATTTAAAAAAGTGCTGTCTCAAAATTTTACTTAATTTGCAAATTTGAAAATTTTATATAAATTTGGTAGATTTATATGTTTATTGTTATAACCAAGACATTCTGTCATATTTTTGTTAAATGTTTGTATTATATATGTTTGACCGAATATCAAAGAGATATTGCTGCCCTTTGTTGGGCTTGTGTATGATTATAAAGCAAAGTTTGACCTGGTTAGTAATGTAATATTGTTGTTAAATAAATAATGGGGGTGCCACACGATGGGCTTTGTACCGAGTCAAATTAACTGTTAAGTGATCTTTAGCATGCCACACGATGAACTCATGCCTCGACACATGCTCCGAGAGGAATTATCTCGCGCGGGAACAGATGCTATACGGAGTGCATTTAACTTAAGTGTTTTAACCTAGCGCAAAAGCCCATCGTGTGGCAACCCCTTCACAGTAATGCTTTGCCATCAAAACCTACTGTTTGCCACCAATGTGTCATTTCATGAATACATCACTGGCCCACTATTTCCCCAACAGTCATCTGCCATTAATGGCAACTTCAATGGCCCGTTGTCGGTCCATTAATGGCTTGTCACCATTAAATTATCAAATAACAATAATTATTGATTTTAAAATGTGTAATTGAAGAGGAAACGTTGAGCATTTTGTGGGAATAAAGTCCTTTCTGGTCATTCTTTTCACCCATTCCTTTAATAATGCATCATTTTTAAGAGGAAAACAGTGAAAACTAACTGCTTTTTTGCAGCTAACTCCATCGTAGTCATTCCTGCAAATAAATGCAGCGCATTTATATACCATTGCACCTGCTATGGATTGATTACATGTTTGACAATGTATTGCTGTGCCTGAAGCATTTAGTGAAAAAATGTAATGTCTTTCTTTGAATTTTTTAAAAAATTAATTTTATAATTACTTAATTTTAGATTAAAGCAAATGAAATCAACAACGAAGTTTTGCTATTTATGTAAGTGTACAAAGACCTCAAATCAAAACATATTGAGTTGTGCCATTCGCAAATTCAGATTAGAGATGAGTGCGGTGCGCAATACCGCGGTAGCGATTTACACAATTGCGGTGGTTAGCGTTAAAATTATAACAACTTGCGGTGGCATAAAATAAGTTACACAGATAACGTGTTTTGTCTTAAGATTTGAAATCTCTTAGTATTTCTCCGAAAGCTGTTTCTGAAGCAAAACTAAGAGATTTCACATACAAATATTAAAAGTCATTTTTACATATTTCATTGAAAATTGGATACTGCCCTAATAAAATTGAACGTAATATCAAAATACCTAATATATTGTTTTTAAACATTTCAACGAATGCTCCATAACCCTAAAAACCATTCAGAAATATGAATATTTTCTTACAAAAATAAAAATAGCCATTGTTGTGGTATACCGCGGTAAAATGTCATTTATTGCGGTGGTTTCAGCATGATCTAATAGCATGCGATTTTTTTGGTACAACCAGTCTATAATGATGTGCGAAAGTATAATTGCAATCATACTAACAAAGTCAATCTTAACATTAGCGGCGTTGTTACTACATTTACAGTGATTCTTTTATCATCATACACTGTCAGAAAATATCACAAACTTCATGTTTTAGTTGACATATTCATTAAAATAATTATATATTTACATTATATATTTTGATTAAATGGATGGCTCTAAAAAGAGGCGAGTGAAATGAAGGACTTTGAACTAGTAAATGGGTGAAACTTTTCAATTGAATACAACCCAGTCTACAAATTCATTGCCTTGTATAACTATTGGCAAATTATGTCCAGCCTGACAGAAAAGAACATCTTTAATTCAGTTGAGGATATTTCCAAAAGATAACAGTCTTTTACGCTTCAATGGAAGTCGAATTTCGTTAGAAATATTATCAAAGCAACAGGAATCTGACAAGCTAATTGTAAATGGACATTTAAAAGGCAACGCACCACACACGGACATAATGATGTCAAGAATAAATTTTCTGTGTTCAACTAAGTCAATGATTGGCTCCTCCGCTTTCAAGCGCCATCTATATTATGAATCAGCCTTTTATCAAGTTTTGCGCAAACTACAACCATCTAAAATATAATTATTTTTAGTAATAGTTAAGGATGTAGCAGTATATAGAGCATCATTTGCGAGGAAATTTAAATAGAAACATAATCAGCAATATATAGCATCATCAAAAATGAAAATTTACTGCACTAATTTTTTAAAAAATTAGATGTAATAAAATTTATAAATTTAATGAAAACACTGTTTTTAATGTGCAGTCTTCTTTTTTATTTAGGCAATTATTCAGTATTTGACTGAAATTTCAGAAGCTACGTATAACTAACGCATAACATTTTCATTGAAGAAATATTAAAATGCTTCCTTTCAGTCATACTAATTACTTCATAAGAATAATGTACATTATCCACACTGAATATACCGCTCAGCTTTCAAGCTACTATGGATTCGTGGGCCGAATGTTCGCATACGCGATGATGTATGCCTAGTGAATACGTTTTTGTTCTGACTGAGAAAGACCATATGCTCCAGGGTTGCAATACTTGCTCGTTGAAAATTGAAATTTTTAAGAACTTTATCAATGAATTCGGTTTCTTTGCGTTATA
Organism: Hofstenia miamia; assembly: GCA_900660155.1. Classification (NCBI taxonomy): domain Eukaryota; kingdom Metazoa; phylum Xenacoelomorpha; order Acoela; family Hofsteniidae; genus Hofstenia; species Hofstenia miamia. Next base: position 412,964 of record CABFPE010000388.1, on the reverse strand, counting down.
CTTGCTAGAAACATGTGATTCATTTTTATATTGTATCTCTAGTACGCACACAATACCTAGATTTTAAACCAAGATAAAATTTTCGTACATTTTTATTTAAACATGGCTTTAAGATTTGTTTCTGAAGTACATGGTTTAATGAAACATAACCCCAAGCTCACTTTATCGGAATATCTGCATGTAAATACGAAAATTGGAGGGATTAATCGCCCATTTGTGCATATTTTGAGGTGCGGCAGTTTTCTACAGTTCGACAATAAATGATGACTTGATTAAATTGAGTTTCCACTTTTGAACAGACGTCTTAATCAATTATATATTAAAACATCAATAAGTATTGTTACCCTGGTAGCTTTCTGCAACTTGCCATAAATGTTTTGATTAAATTGGGAGGCTCTGGAAAGAGCCGAATAATATACTTACCTTTGACAAAATCAAAATACAAAGGTCACTCTGGGCTTACAACATCAAAAACAATCCAATCTTCATATAGCCTTTCTTCCAATTCGAAGTGAATTATTTCAGTGTTGGGTTTTTGACTAATCATTTTCTTTTGCATCCAGTGTAATACACTTTCAGCAAATGAAATGACGCAGTTTTCGTTTCCTTTGTATTCGAATTGCTGAAGCACTAGCATTGAAACTTAGCGAAGTAGACACACTAAGTGCAAATTCACACTTGAGCGGGAGTGCTCCGTACAGTGACATAATAAATAGTAACAAAGAAAATTATTACGCAAGTTGATATGCTGATTGGCTGATCTGCTTGTAAGCGCCACCTATTGACTGAATCATGCCGCATGATATCACGTGTTAAAATCGTGATAATATTAGCTGATTACAGCGTTAATTTCAATTTAAAATTCACTGTAAAATTGCAAGCATTTAAGTTTTTCTAAATTAATCCATTTATTTCTATGGAAATATGGTAAGGTGATTGAAAAATTTTTGAAGATATTTTATCAGGATTGTATACATTGAAATGCACTTCGATGTCTCATACACGTCATTATGTACGTAATGTTGGGAAAAGTTAAATTACCAGAATAATGTTTTAGAAAACATAGACTGCAAAATCACAAAACAAACAATGCTGAAGATTTTCTGCAATAGATGGCGAATGATTGTAAACAATGTAAACAAAATGAAATTCTTGTCGTTGTATTACAGTTTCCATGTAAATGGAACCAGCAAAACCAAGTAATATTTCACACCACTGAATCTGATTAGTAGTTAACGTCCTCATCCACGCCCAAGTACTAATATTTTTGTACTTATTATATACACGTCTACAGCATGCCCCTAGTGAGGCAAATTCACACTATTTCTAGCTGTGTATTAAACTAATAATTACTTTTTAGTTGCACTACTGCAATTTTTACTTTTTGTTTCTATTAGCTTTAGAACTACAATTATTGCAAATACATATTGATGTCAAGAAAACAAAAGTAAATAGTTCGGTTTCTTCTTGTAACTCATGTTATTTATGTAATAAATCGCCTGAATAATTTTTTTAAATTTATGCCCTGAAAAATTGACTTCTAATTGGAAGAAAGATTATGTGAAAACTGGATTGTTTTTGATGTTGTAAGCTCAGACTGACCTTTGTATATTCATTTTTGTCAAAGGTACGTATTTTGTTCGGCTCTTTATCCAGAGCCCCCAAATTTAATCAAAAACATTTATTGGAAAGTTGCAGAAAGTTACCATATGTAACAAATACTTATTTAGCTTCTTAAATATATAATTGATAAGACGTGAATTCTAGGAAAATAACCATTCAGCTATTTACCAATTATCTATATCTGTAAAGTAATATCAAAAGTTCGATGTCACACTGATCTCGGATCGAGAACCTCAAAAGGGGATAATTAATCCCAGAAATGATTTAAATATAATCAATAGCTAATACCCTAATGCAGTATAGAGATTTAACCAAAGCAAAATATATGCTTTTCTACGCCAATAAATCAGTGATATATCAAAACACCTTACTGATAAAAAACCTAACATTATTAGCCTTCTAACTAAATAGAAGATTAAGCAAATTAACCAGTATCTCAACTTATGTCAAAATCATATTGTAACAGAATTCCTTATCACCATTTTTCTAATTGTATTATCTAAACTTTTATACATTTTATAGCATTATGACTACTATTACTATATATTAAATATATGAATTCATACATGTTTGCTCCAATATCCATAAAATACATTGGGCTGTTATAAAGCAATATATCATCTTTAGTGAAAATAGATTTCTAAATTACTAGTACATATAGAGTGGAACAGGTATTTGAAAAGTCATTTGAGTGTAAATATTGGAATACTTAAAGGATGTGTAGACTTGCAAATTTATTAAGAAATTGTAGGATTGACATCCATTCATATTTGAGGAATCTGAATTATTTTGCATCATTGATGGTGACACTGAATGGCACACAAGCTTAACAATATACTGAATACTCATCACAATGATCCTGGTTGGAGTATATTTCAAACTACTGAGAAAGTTTTTGTTTCAACAATTCCTGATTACATTATGATTTGTTTTTCACTTATGTGAATGAATGTATGGTTAGCTTTTAAGTGACGATTCTTGCTTTCAAAATATTCCTTCAAAGTCCATTGCATAAGCGGCTCGTGCGTGTAAGCAAGGCAAGCAGTGCTTGCCCAATAATTCTTTAATAAATGAATTTCATTCTTAATTGTATGAATTTATATCTGTACAATTGTACAAATCATAAATACTGAGTTTGCGTTAAAACAACATTCATTACGATTTGCTTTAAAAATAATTAAATGATTGCGCCACAGCAAGTAGATGCATTAATGCNTTTTTGAAATTTTTCAATTAGAAGATTATTTTGTATTTATTTAGGATGTTGTGGTCAAGCAATAAATCAACATATGCAAAAAAGTTGAAATTTATTGCAATTTTGATATAGTGATCCTAAGAAATTTCAGAAAAAATTTAATAGCTAAATGAAAATTAATCTTTAAATTCCGTATCCTTACTTTAAATATTATATTTTCGAACACAATAGGCTTATAAGAAATTATTATGGATCAATCACATAAAGTTCCAATGCGGATGTGTACATGAAGAATGAGTTGCGAATTCACTCAATCAATCGAATGCTTCAATTTTTCCTATAAGAAAAATTGAAAAATGAATTCAATAAAAAATCGTTGTAAGTTATTGGTCTTGAAAGAGCTTAACTTGATAAAACTGAGTTTTCCAAGTATATATTAAATCATTTAATTGAAATCTATAGAAGATATAATTGGAAATATTTACAATTACATTTATAAATATTAAGGGAAAATTCAAATTAAACCAATTATGATTTATAAAATATAAAAGTTTGTAATGTAGGATACTATATTAGAATGATTTAATCAAATATTTATCAAAAATATTAAGTTCATCATTACTTTGTATTATTGTGAGCTATTTAATATATATTTTTGAAATAATCTTCAATATTGTATGCTTGGTTATCATTTGCATACAACTTGCCAAATACATTGCGATCTCATAATAATTTGACCAGCATTTTTGTTGCTTTAATTAAACTTCTAAGATTGCCAAGATTTTACTCGAAGGTAGACCTTGCATTGTCACTATAGGGCTATTCCGAAAATATATTTTTAGTAAATTTGCAAAGGCTTGGAGTTCTAAGTATAAAGAAATTTTAAAATAACTTAAAGAATACCAGATGCAAAAACTAAATTTCAAAAAAGTCTTGCCTTCTCCATTTTGACATTTTTTATTAATTCTATCCAGGTATATTCATAAGCAAAAAAGAACGCCCTTTTTTAAATGTAATATTGTGTAATTGAATCTGGAGCTCCAATAGTAATACTTTTGGTGTTATTTTGCTTTGGACAAAACACTAGGGCATTATTAAGCTCTAGATTTGGGGTTTGCAAACAGCAGCTTGCAGTTAAGAATCCAGTCTGCCAAACATCTCTGGTGACCCTTGATAACATATTTTATAATACTTTTGTACCTGTCGATTATATTTTTTGAAAAGCAATACCTATATACATAGTTAAATATCCATTTTCTTTCCAATATTTAATTTGAATGCAGTTTGGATTGTCCATATATATGGCCACATTCATATTTATTAGGAGAAATAGCAATAAGATGAGTAATTAATTTGTCACTCCATGTACTCTAAATTTTTTCGGTGGTCCTCTTAGAAATAATCCTATATATAGATGCAATTTTCAAAACTTTGGTTTGAAAATCAAGCAGAGGCCCAAGTACTGAGATTAATCACAAAATTTGCGTAACATTAGACCAATTGTCTGATAATGAAAATTATAGTTTTAAGAAATCATTTTTCATATTGAAGCTTAGCTTTTTTGAATTACAAAGTTTTTATGCCAAATTTATGTGTCAGGTATCCAATTCCTCCAGCCAGTTGAAGCTGGGGAAGATCATTTATGAAATCCATGGGTTTCTTTTGTATATGATGTTTTTAAGTGTTATTATAACATCATTTTATTAATTTTTTCAGGTGTACAGTAATTCTTGCTCTTAGTAATGAAGGGAAATAAACATACTCTATTACAGTAAAAATTCCTCAACAAATGATCACAATGCAGTGTATTTTAAGTTTTATCGTGAGGAAACTATAAATCTATTATTAATATGCATGGTTGTAGGAAGTTCTGTAAATTAATTTAATGGCCACTGAACAATTCCACCAAATTTGTGAGTTTGCTATTTTTAGGGCAGGTGTGCTCCTAGAAAATATTTTAAACAGTGTGTGGTTCAATTATATTCTTAAATTTTTGAAAAAAAATGTAATTTTCGATTTATGCACAATCAAATCATATCACTGCAATGATTTATGAGATTCTCCTCAAAAACTTTAAGGTACATACTTATGCACTTGACACCAAGTGATTCAAGGGTAACAGAAGTTTTGAAAAAGGTGTTTATCTAATGAAAACCACTAAAAAATCATTTTTATTTCTATATCACATAAAGCTAGATAGTTTTTGAAAATGGGGTGGAGTGAAGACAGCTGTCCTCTCTGTTTGGCCAACAAATATGAAAATTCAAGGAAACTTAGTAATTTAATTCTATGTTCGCTGAAGCAATAACAGATGCATTGTGTACTGTGCATTTAACCTTCTTATGTAGAACTTAAATGAAGAAAGTGCATGACGTAACTTAGTAAATTATTCTTATAATATTTATCCACCATATCTTCGAAATAAATAATGGTATGTACATTTGCTGCAGAGTGGTCTTTTCGTATTCGACTACAAATTTAATAGCTTTCCATTTCGCAGCTTCAAGCAATTCCTTACCAATTGTTTTCTTCAATAATGTACCAATTTGAAAAATAAATTGTCCATAGTACTGCTGTGGTACGTACTCTTCAATCACTGATATGCCCTCCCAATAAACAATAAAAATGTTTTATATAATTTCTTATTATGTTATAGCACGTTGTAAAACGTCTTAAGGTACGTCTTCTAAACGTCTTATAAGATACTATTTCTAAACGTTGCTGGATGCCATCTAGTGTCCACAAATGATATCGTAAAACGTCTTCTTGACGTCTTCGAAACGTTTCTAGACATCTTCTAGAAACCATCTAAGCGTCTTCTGAACGTTTGTAAACCATTATTAAGCGTTTTCTAAATCATTTTTTAAACTATTGCTAGGCAATTTATTAGAATCTTTTAAACAGTTCCCAAATGTTAGTTACTATTTGATACGGTTTTCTAATGGACAAGATCAGAGGCTCTTTAAGCCCCGTTTAAAATGGCGCAACTTGAGAAATTCGTCATACAAATTCAATATTGCATGAATGCGTTTGCATCTATTCTTCATGTGGATTTCATTTGACGATTTCAATAGTGCATGGTGGCATTTTATATTTATTCATCATGATGAATTCGTTTGACGAATTGTATTGTTTATGTGTAAATAAAAAATTTATATATATTTTTTTTCTAAGTGGGCTAAAGTGCATAAAAATATTAATTTTCTCGAATAAACAAAAGTTTTATAGTAAGCTTTCTCCGCTTCATCAAGAATTTATATATACATACATAATCTGCCAAGTGTAAGAGGACATGATATTACAAACAGCAACAACGTCAATATTATTTGGAATATTATATTTACGAAATATTTAATAAAATCGACTTCTTTATTAGAAAACATAAAATCATATCTATTAAATATTTAATATTTAAAAAATTATTTCAAAAATATAGTTCCTTCCTAATTGAACAAAATAATTCCGATATATCTGGATTGTTATTCTTGTTGCTATGGGTAAAGGTGGACATGTGTTGTATATATTTTCAAAGTCATGTGCTGAATTTAACGAAAAAGATTAACGAGCACATTTATTGGCTCAAAAGCTTAAACGTTTGGGATACTCAACTGCTGAGTTGGAACTATTGTATTCTAGTATTATTGTGAACTTTATTAATTATGGACTTGAAACGTATGCTGCAGAGAACATGATAAATTTGGACTACATTGAATCACTTCAGTCCTCGCCCAATTGCTGCTTCATCATTCCGTTCTCCTCACTTTTCTTACTCCAACGTCATAAGCTCCTCTTCGCGTTGATGTCTTCTTCCGACCCCATCTCTTCCTCTTTAGAATGACTAAATCAATCAAAATTGCAATTTTTTTATGTATTATTTAGTTATATATTTTGTCTTTCGAAATGTACCTATATACTATATACATGTTCACTTGCAAACACAACACAGAAAGCACTTACATCTCAATTACTACACGTGTACTACCAAATTCAGTATTTTGATTTATAAACACTTTATTAGGTATTTTCTTCTTTTAAAATTAATCCTTTCCGGCGACATAGAAACAAATCCTGGTCCTATTCTAAATGAGTCCGAAATTGAACACGAATTGAAAAACTTTTCTAATAACATTAAATATATATATATACCTTCACGCTAGAAGCCTTAATTCAAACAGAAATGATTTCTTAAAGTTGATT
>CABFPE010000388.1:357647-371371 GCA_900660155.1 Hofstenia miamia | reverse complement strand
TTCAGCATTGTTTGTTTTGTGATTTTGCAGTCTATATTTTCTAAAATATTATTCTAGTAATTTAACTTTACCCATACATTACGTACATAATGACGTGCATGAGACATCGAAGTACATTTCAATGTATACAATCCTGATAAAATATCTTCACAAAATTTTTCAATCACCTTACCATATTTCCATAGATATAATTAGATTAATATAAAAAAATTTAAATGCTTGCAATTTTAAAGTGAATTTTAAATTGAAATTAACGCTGTAATCAGCTAATATTATCACGATTTTAACACGTGATATCATGCGGCATGATTCAGTCAATAGGTGGCGCTTACAAGCAGATCAGCCAATCAGCATATCAACTTGCGTAATAATTTTCTTTGTTACTATTTATTATGTCACTGTACGGAGCACTCCCGCTCAAGTGTGAATTTGCACTTAGTGTGTCTACTTCGCTAAGTTTCAATGCTAGTGCTTCAGCAATTCGAATACAAAGGAAACGAAACTGCGTCATTTCATTTGCTGAAAGTGTATTACACTGGATGCAAAAGAAAATGATTAGTCAAAAACCCAACACAGAAATAATTCACTTCGAATTAGAAGAAAGGCTATATGAAGATTGGATTGTTTTTGATGTTGTAAGCCCAGAGTGACCTTTGTATTTTGATTTTGTCAAAGGTAAGTATATTATTCGGCTCTTTCCAGAGCCTCCAATTTAATCAAAACATTTATGGCAAGTTGCAGAAAGCTACCACGGTAACAATACTTATTGATGTTTTAATAAATAATTGATTAAGACGTCTTTTTAAAAATGGAAAATAACAACATGGTAGACCCAATTTAACCAAGTCATCATTTATTGTCGAACTGTAGAAAACTGTTGCACCTCAAAATATACACAAATGGGCGATTAATCCCTCCAATTTTCGTATTTACATGCAGATATTCCGATAAAGTGAGCTTGGGGGTATGTTTTATTAAACCATGTACTTCAGAAACAAATCTTAAAGCCATGTTCAAATAAATATGTACGAAAATTGTATCTTGGTTTAAAATCTAGGTATTGGGTGCGTACTAGAGATACAATATAAAAATGAATCACATGTTTCTAGCAAGTATAACGCAAAGAAACCGAATGCATTGATAAAGTTCTTAAAAATTTCAATTTTCAACGAGCAAGTATTGCAACCCAGTAGAATATGGTCTTTCTCAGTCAGAACAAAAACGTATTCACTAGGCATACATCATCGCGTATGCGAACAGTCGGCACACGAATCCGTTGTAGCTTGAAAAGTCAGCGGTATATTTAATGTTGAAATTGCCTAGTTGACTTTAAATAAATTGTTTTACATTTTGAATTTATAGTAGTTACTCTGTATTAATTGAATTTAGAAGAGGTTAAGTATTGGGTCTGAAAGTATGAACAATTTTCAAAATGGAGTAGTACGCTTTCCATGTGTGAGTTTCTAGTCTTGGTCAATTGTCATTTCATTCTACATTTAGTTCTAACTTTTCATACACGTGAGGGCGACACACGATAAATGTAAGATTCTGACTATCCAACTGATGTATACCCTATATTGCACCATTTCATATAGTAGCATTATTAAAAAAATTGATTACAGAATATTTTAACCATAAGCACAATTCCTTTAATTTTTTACAGTAATTCAGTGATTGTTCACATATCGGTTTCTAAGTTATGCACAAAAACTCTTGTTTGAATATGTAAGCTTTACTGGGCTAATTTGCATAGCAAATTTGTTTTCAACAAATTACTGGAATTGATTGATAAAATAACATTATAGCAAGCATGTAATTTTCAATTCCACATCAGAACATATAGAACAACCTCAATTTTTGGTTTTTTTATTCTAGCAAATTTCATTTACTGTTAAGCAAAATACAAAAATTACATAGTCTAGAATTAAAATAATTATCGACAAATATATATATATACAAATAAATAAATAAATAAANGAACAGTCGGCACACGAATCCGTTGTAGCTTGAAAAGTGAGCGGTATATTTAATGTTGAAATTGCAGTTGACTTTAAATAAATTGTTTTACATTTTGAATTTATAGTACTTACTCTGTATTAATTGAATTTAGAAGAGGTTAAGTATTGGGTCTGAAAGTATGAACAATTTTCAAAATGGAGTAGTACGCTTTCCATGTGTGAGTTTCTAGTCTTGGTCAATTGTCATTTCATTCTACATTTAGTTCTAACTTTTCATACACGTGAGGGCGACAGATTGAATATAAAATCACTCCACGTAAGAGTATTCAGACTACAAATGTAAGATTCTGACTATCCAACTGATGTATACCCTATATTGCACCATTTCATATAGTAGCATTATTAAAAAAATTGATTGCAGAATATTTTAACCATAAGCACAAATCCTTTATTTTTTTACAATAATTCAGTGATTGTTCACATATCGGTTTCTAAGTTATGCACAAAAACTCTTGTTTGAATATGTAAGCTTTACTGGGCTAATTTGCATAGCAAATTTGTTTTCAACAAATTACTGGAATTGATTGATAAAATAACATTATAGCAAGCATGTAATTTTCAATTTCATATCAGAACATATAGAACAACCTCAATTTTTTGGTTTTTTTATTCTAGCAAATTTCATTTACTGTTAAGCAAAATACAAAAATTACAGTCTAGAATTAAATATAATTATCGACAAATATATATATATATAAATAAATATATATATATATATATATTAAACATAGCATTTGTTTTTGTCTTGTTTCATATCACTCAGCTAGTCTTCATTGTATATAGATGTAAATATTGTCCATTGTTGTAGTGTTTTTGGCAATGTGATGCAAACAACTCCTTGGCATGCAAATATGAGATGCGATTGTAAATATCTGAAGCCAAAAAAAATAATCAGTTCTTATTCACAATGCAGTTTTTGTGTGGGAAAACAGACAAGGCCTTTGATGCCTAAAAACAATCATATCACGTTTGAAATCTTAGTTTAAAACATATTTTACATTCTAACGTAGCAATTAAATTCTTTTCACATTTTTATTAGAATTATTGCAAACTTTGCGAGTGCAACCATTTGACTCATGTGCTGAACGATCCTGCATGTTATTGAGTAATAAATATTTTTCAGTGGATTAACTATCAAATTAAGTTAAAATTCAAATATACAAAATAAATATATATATGTATATATATATATATATATATATATATAAACGTCATTTGAGGAAGTGTAAAATTTAAAATTTAAGATAATATACATTATTCTTATGATTGAAGGACCGAAAGGAAAGATTTTAATATTGTTTCAATGAAAATATTATGGGATTGTTTTACGTAGCTTAACTTTCAGTCAAATATTTCAATATTCTGAATAATTGTCTAAGTAAAAAAAGGGGAATACATATTTAAAACATTGTTTATAAATTTTATTACATCTAACTTTTTTAAAATTTAGTGCAGTAAATTTCCATTTTTGTTGATGCTAAATATATTGTTGATTATGTTTTTAATTAAATTGTATCGTAAATGATGCTCTATATACTGCTACATTTTCAACTATTCATCAAAATGATTATATTTTATAGTGTAGTAGTTTGCACAACACTTGAGAGTAGGCATTCCAACAATTCATAAAAAATTCCTCGCTGTGAGATCGAATTTATATCATTCTTTTTCATTATGCTGTTTTTATAATAAATATTATTGCAAAAAATTCGGCAAATACAATTTCTCTAATTTTTTTTCTTTCTAGGCTTGTATTCTGACAATATGTGCAAATGATCCTCTAAATTTTTCATAGAATTTAGGACCTTCGTTTTTTTTTAAATGGGTGAAATTACTTGTTTCGTATTTTTATCTTATTAACCTTTTCTTCTAACAATGAAATTAGTTTTTGAAATCTGCAATTACAGCAGCTATATTTAGGATCATGTAGTGTCATTCTTTGTGCACTATTATTTCTTAGGAACTGTAGTTTTATAGTTGACATATATTTTTCTAAAATCCTTTTGCTTCATCCTGAAGACTTCACCCCGTCCAAAGTTTTTAACATCTTCACCAGTAAGTAAGTTCTTTTATTTCTTTTGTTTTGTGTATTCTGTACTTTTTTGCAGCAACTTTTGTCCTTTTACGATGGTGTCCTACTCTTTAGCAGCAACCGTAGTCCTGCAGCTAACACCACTTCGGACAGCATCATCAAGGCTCCAACCAGTATTCAACAACTTTCATTTGATGAGAAGAAATTTAACAGCGACTTTCATTCTACCAGTGCCGACTCCAACTGCAGATTGAACAGCATTTTTTAGAAATTGCTACAACGAACTCAGCAAAGAGATTGTGGAACTAGTCAAGTCTGTAAGCCCTAACAGTGCCAAGGAACTGCAAATATCACGAACAGTAGTCACACCAAGGGGGTCAAACCGCCTGTTAAGAGCCCTTTAAGTAATTGGAACTCCAGCTATTGCTGAAGATCTTGCTGCACCTTTTGAAAGTCCCATTCAAGTCGCTGGGAAAAGCTTGGTACCCATAGAGTAAAAATCCTTTTAAACCCGTCCCAAATGATATTTAGACCCGACACAACTTTGCGAAGCATTGGTTGTCCTGCGAAAAAACAGATGCATTCGTAAACACCGTTCAATTGTTCAATGTAGTGTTAAAACTATGCATGTAATCAACAATTAATTGATTAACTGACATGACCCGATTTAAGGAAAATATTTGACCCGACCCGATCCCAACACAAGGTTGACCCAACCCCCGACCTTTCCACCCCTGTGTCCCACGACTTACCAAATTTCTAAAGGGCTTAATTTTTTTTTGAAAACGGTTTGTCATTTTAAAAGCATTTCTGCCTATATAAGCTTAAATATATTGCAAATTGAGGTTAAATCTAATAAAATCTCAATAAAAGTAAGAATATAGAAGGATAGTACGGACCTCTGTCGTATTAATGAAATCATTCAAAATGGAATTTAGTACAATGCGTTATTTACATCAAAACAATAAACATTCAAACCTGATAGAGCAGGAATTATTAAATTATTTAAGAAGTAAGTCTTAAATTTTAAATACAATTTTTTAATAGTTTTTCTATTCAACGTTATTTCAATTACAATTTCTTTTTCAATGTAATGTTTCTGAAACTTAACAAATGTCTTCACAATTTTTTTCTTGTAATTAATATGTAGACATGTATGAGAATCTATGGAAAATTTATCAAAGAAATTTCAATGAAATTAAATAGCTGCTGTGGAAATATTATCAAATATTCAATAAAAATCAATAAAACGTTGACAAATTTTTACTACTTAATTGACATTAACTTTATTTTTACATATTTATTCTTTTATATTTACGTGTACTAATGTTTTTCGAATAACATGATATAATACATACATATAGTTTTTTGCTAAAATGAGCTTAATATACCAAAACCTTTTAGAAAGCTATTTCCACGAGTGAGCCCCCAAAAAATTCAACATTGTGGAGGCAAAAGCTTCGTAACTTTACTTACCAATTCCTTTTTGCATTAAACGTGTTTCATATGAACTACAAATGTGGTCTAACGGTACATAGAATAATATGTTATTTGGATATTTAGGATCATGTAGTGTCATTCTTAATGCACTATTATTTCTTAGGAACTGTAGTTTTATGGTTGACATATATTTTTCTAAAATCCTTCAACAAATCATTAAAATCATTAACTTACATAATTTGGAATGGTTTTTCTCATTAAAAATCTTATTGTCAAAAACAAATAACTTTCTTCAGTTCGTTTGAAACATCAGAATTTTTTACCAATTATTCTTATGATTGGAGGGGCATGGGCATGTTATCTCTTATCAAGCATCGGTAACGGCAACTTCCGTTGTTAAAGCGCTTTTCAAATGATTGTACAATGCAATTAAATGTTTCAGAGTAAATCATACCATAATTTTCATTTGAACTGCTAAGATCGATGGAAGCTTGGTTCAGCATAAGTTTTAGTAGCATAAGTTTTAGTCAAAAATATTGATATGCCACAGACTCCACTTTCTTCGCAACTATGCTCCAATACAATTATTGTATTTATTACCTTTTTGCTTCTAATGGGACGATATAGCAGCAATGAACTACATCTATATTAGAATTTTTTTATATACATATTGGCAATAATTCAGGAAATCTGCAACGTAAGTTTTTCTTTTCAGTTGGCAAATATTGAGAAATTAATTAGAAAGCGATTATATTATATAAACTATAGTTCATTAAGTTTAACTTAAAATGGTAATTAATAAAAAAGATAATTTCATTGCAGAATATGTTTTCAACAAAACTATATAATCTACAAATTTTCATCAAATTATCAATAAACCAATAATTTTCTTTAATTTTTTCAATAAATTTTCTATTTTAAATAGCATGAGATGATTCAGTATGTTCAGTTTCAATGAATTTAAGGGTTTCCATGATGGGGTTAATTAAATAGCATTTGTACGAATTATATTGCCATGAACTTGAAAAGCTTTCTACCTTATAAAATCTTGAGAAGTTCTTAATTTTTTCCAATGCATCGTGAACTTAGTTAATCATAAACATTGTCATCTTTTTCACAAATATACATAAATATTTTCCAAATATTTTTCCCTTTATATATTTGTATAGCAAAACTAATTTTTATTGTTTTTGAAACCTAGGTATATAGTTGGCTGCAAAAAAAATGAGACTGAACACCTATTTTTTCACGCTTTGTGGAAACGTATTGAGATGTTTTAGAGGAAAACTATAAAAATAAAAGACAACGAGAATTTTGTGAACTTTAAATTGGTCAAACAAAAAAGTTAATTAATTAAAATGGTACTTCGTAATTATTTGAAAATACTTACCAAACAAATTTTTTTTGCTTTGCAAAGTTTCTACTTGATTTCTTCGGAATGGAAACGTTGGAACAGCTTGAAAACGCCTTTGCGACATCGCAAATTTCTCGATCAACTTATTTTCGAAAGCTGAAAAAACTCGACAAGGAGAATCTCTCAAAAGAAGAAAAGGAAGTGGACGCCCTCGAAAAATTATTGGAAAATTCATTCAGAAAACAGTCGCAATTGCTCTCAAAAATCCCTATATTTCTGGGAAAAAAATTGCAAACCGACTTCAAACTGAAGCCGACATCCCTGTGCATGAAACCACAGTTCAGAGAACACTGAAAAAAAGTGGAGTTACAAAAATTGGCAGAAAAAATNACTGACATGACCCGATTTAAGGAAAAATATTTGACCCAACCCGATCCCAACACAAGGTTGACCCAACCCACCCGACTTTTCCACCCCTGTGCCCCACGGATTACCAAATTTCTAAAGGGCTTAAATTTTTTTTGAAAACGGTTTGTCATTTTAAAAGCATGTCTGCCTGTATAAGCTTAAATATATTGCAAATTGAGGTTAAATCTAATAAAAGCTCAATAAAAGTAAGAATATATAAGGATAGTACGGACCCTCTGTCGTATTAATGAAATCATTCAAAATGGAATTTAGTACAATGCGTTATTTACATCAAAACAAACATTCAAACATGATAGAGCAGGAATTATTAAATTATTTAAGAAGTAGTCTTAAATTTTAAATACAATTTTTTAATAGTTTTTCTATTCAACGTTATTTCAATTACAATTTCTTTTTCAATGCAATGTTTCTGAAACTTAAACAAATGTCTTCACAATTTTTTTCTTGTAATTAATATGTAGACATGTATAAGAATCTATCGAAAATTTATCAAAGAAATTTCAATGAAATTAAATAGCTGCTGTGGAAATATTATCAAATATTCAATAAAAATCAATAAAACGTTGACAAATTTTTACTACTTAATTGACATTAACTTTATTTTTACAAATTTATTCTTTTATATTTACGTGTACTAATGTTTTTCGAATAACATGATATAATACATACATATAATTTTTGGTAAAATGAGCTTAATATACCAAAACATTTTTAGAAAGTTATTTCCACTAGTGAGCCCCCAAAAAATTCAACATTGTGGAGGGAAAAGCTTTGTAACTTTACTTACCAATTCCTTTTTGCATTGAACGTGTTTCATATTGTAGAGTCGCTCAGGGACTTCTTTCGATTTTATTATTTATGAATTATTCTGTATTTTTACGTCATTCTGACGTCAGCATTTACTTCGATCTCAGGTTGCTATTGTTAATTTGATGTCCCCTCAGTGGTGCTTATTTTGATTGCTCAAATTGAATTTACAAGGGAAAAGTAATTGATCATGTTGAACTACGTAGACAACTGATTTTGTAAACAAAGGCAGGTAATAACTCAATTCTTGTATAAAACCTGAGAAAACTGTAGAGAACGCTTAATAGATTTTATCTACTCTCAACTGCCGTTTTTACCGTTGTATTTTTCTTTGTATTATATCTTGATGAAAACTATTGCTTAAGATCGGCAACAATTCGGGAGTGCTTCTGGAGGTCTTTTGATTATCCAGTCCGAATTGTGGACCCATTAAGTTACGTATACGGATAGGTGTATGGAAATAATAAATCTCTCGTTCGTAGTTCAACACGTACATGCACTTATACAACCTAACACTGTGATGATACCATGCCGTTGGCTAGCACGAATATCTGGCAATTACAGATTATTTAATAGTGAGCTGAGAGATAATAATGAAAATGAGATCTTGTATTTGTCTATGTGAGATAGAAATTAAAAAGTGAGACAGATAGGGTAGCACCAGTCAATAGGTTAAGCACTTTACTTTTGGAGACTTCGCTTCGGCTGGAAGCCATACGAATTGGTCATCTTGGACATTACCTAAAGTAGTTAGTTACTTGGATGAATTACCAATGTTACATCTATAAGTCATAAGTTCTATGTTATTCTATTTCTTGGAATCATGGCTGAATTGTGAACACTATTTAAACCTTCTGCAGAGTCAATTAAGTTTCTAGTTCAGTTACCCTACCAGCCCACGATTCTACATGGTGACCATGACAGGACCACTGACGTGATAACTGTTTAATCTTGTTGTTTTCTTTCAATGGTTTGGTTGTTACTTGGTTTTCGTTTTGGTGCATATCAGCTGGGATAGTTGTTTCCCCTGATTGCTATAAAACTTCAAAGTAGGTTCACCTATTGATGTATTACTTACCTTCCTCACCCCTGAAGGATGACGACAAAACCCATAGTGCGCCTTATTTGGCTGATGTCAATTGTTAAATTCTTTATTTTGTTTTACTGTCTTAGTGCTTTGATGTGTTGGATTTATTACCCATATATCACCGTGTTTGTTTACCCAATTTGGTCTGTTAATTGTTGTTGCCTCTTGGAGTTGCATTTCTCTTCTGTGTGTGTGGAAGTGCTCCCCACTGTCAGTTCTGGAAATTATTGTTTTGTTCTTTAAGTTAGTATGGATTCTAGTCGTACTGTTATTTACTCTCCTACTTTTGGGACTCCTCCCATTCAGAGCGTCCCCTGTACAAGCATTGGTAACCTGGACGTTACCCCTTGTACCGTTGGATCTGATTTCGCAAAGGCTGGATCAAAATGCAGCAACCATCCCTTATAGTGATGCCAGTGCCATGAGCCCATCATATCACCAAAACTTGCGCCGCGTTATGAACACTCAGAATGCTCCTCCCATTCCCCTTCGTCCTCGCAGCTTTGCCTGTGTCATTGATCAATCAACGCCCCAACTCGATGTTCACCGTGCAGAAATCGATCATTTGAAGGAGGCTTTATCGCAACAAGTAGCTTTAAGAATGGAAAGCCAAAACTATGTGGAGACTCTACAGGCCTCAATAAACACCCAACACATAGCCTACCAGAAGATGGAGTGGCAGATGCTGGAATCGACCATTGCCTTAGAATTGCAAATCCATGAATTGAAAAGTACTGTCAATAATCACCAAGAGGAGGCGCTGTCACAGAGAAATGATGAGTATGTCATGCATGCTGCACTTAATGAAGCATTGGACGCGCTAGCCAAGAGGATCATCGGTCAAGTGGTTCAGTTAGTGGGTGCAAGTCATCCCCCTCCTACTGCTCCTTTGTTCGGAAACTCCCAGGAGATGATCCCTCACTCTGTTCCATGTTGTACCAACTCTTCTAGTAGTCGACCTATGTTTGCACAGTCTGCTATGACACAAGTGTCCACCTTGACCACTGGGTATGTGCAATCATTGGCCACTCCTGTAAGCACCGTGGTAGTGCCTGCATTTAAGGAACATATAAGTGATACTAGCCCACTTCCGGGAAAAGCATGCATGAAAGATCAGCTGCAATACAGGAACTCTATTCTTCCTCTCAAGTCCAATGGACAAATGCAACTGTATAGCAAACATTCCATTCTTCCCAAATTTACTGGGCAAATTGATGCCATGTCACAATCATTCAATGAGTTGTTCTTCTTGTTTGAAATGAGTTGTTCTTCTTGTTTGAGTTAACCATGAAGCAACATAAGAATTCACAGGAGTCCGCAGTTTCACAGTTTCCCTTGTATCTTAGCAGATTGGCGTATAACCAATATATGATGTTTGATTATGGTATTAAAACTGATTATCAGCTGCTAGTCAGGTTCTTTGAAGATCATTACCAGGCGCCACACATTAAACATCAA
Source organism: Hofstenia miamia (assembly GCA_900660155.1). Taxonomy (NCBI): domain Eukaryota; kingdom Metazoa; phylum Xenacoelomorpha; order Acoela; family Hofsteniidae; genus Hofstenia; species Hofstenia miamia. The sequence goes on along the minus strand of CABFPE010000388.1, from coordinate 360,746 downwards.
TACAAGATGTTACTATGCAACATGTCCTTCAAATTTGGTGATGACATATGAAATTACATCACTCAGGTAGAGCGATTGTTTTGACTAAGTAGCCTCTCCCAAGAGTATTCACGTCACAATTTGTTTTCTTATATCTGCCGAGGTTTTCCCCCTTCTATCAGGAGTCGGTTGGAGGTCCGATGTGACCCTGAAGACAGCCTTCATGAAATTATCAGAAAGGCTATCAGCGTAGTTTATATGCTGCAGAATTCTCAGAGAATTAATAATGATATTACTAATCTATCAGTTGTGTCCAGTGCAAAGAATTTCGAATCAAGGAGGCCAGCAGTTGCCAAGAAAGTATTTGATGTATCCTCTGTATGATGTTTTACTTGTGGGAAAAAAGGACATCTTAAGTCGCAATGCAAAGCTAAGGTGCAGCTCATCGCAGATGGAGAAGGCTTCATTATTGAGGAACCAAATGAGTCTCTGTGTGTGGACAACCTTGTCGACTTGGAACCCGACAACCCGAATACCCCCACAACCCGAATACCTCGCGACGAGTGCTGTCAAGAGTTATGTTTGAAGTGAGACTCTTTAGATCCATCCAATGCTAAGCTCATTGATGCTTCGGGAAATCCTCTCTCTCTTAAAGGGGGGTTAAGGGATGCTTCAATAAACATTCACGCTGAGTCATTCGAAGTAGATCTCCTAGTCATTGATACTTTGAATCATCACCTCCCATATGACCTCATCCTAGGAAATGATTTCCTGGAACGTAACTTGTGTGTAATTGATTTCAAAAATAATGCAATCGCTATTAAAGATCAGGGCGCCACTCAACTTGCTACTATTCCTTAGAAAGAAGTAATCTTTAACTTATGAGAACCTATTTCAATTGAACCAAAGCATTGGACTAGAATTGCCGTGTCTGCTGAAGATGACATCAATGGAGATGTAATGATTTTGGGACACAGAGGCAAGTATGTGCGTGGAGTTTCCTTCTCACCTGATTTGTGTAAGATGAACAAGGGCAAAACATATGTTACCATTCTAAACGGAGCTAATTTTCATGTAAAGATTGGAGTTTCTCAGCTGCAGCTTATAGGCGTGCCAGTAAAGGTCGAAAGTGTCCCCGTCACATGCTTACCAATATGTACTGCAGTTCACGATCTGGGAGAGTCAGCAAGTCCAGTTAAGGTGCCGACAGTTACTGACAACTCCCATCCTCATCTTAATCAGAGAGAAAGAAAATCACTAGTCTCTTTGCTTCATAGTAAACATGACGTGTTTAATTACGGGACAATAAGTGTTGGACAGGCCGAGTTCCTGAAAATTTAAAACCAGAGTACGAAAAAATCCTTAGTGATCTGATTGAAAGTGGTATTATACAGGGAAGCAATAGCCCATATGCTGCTCCTACCATGTTCATTCGACAAGTTGAGAAGTACCAGCTGTGCATTGATTTCAGTAAGCTTAATGACATAACCATTAAAGATGCATATCCATTACCTAGGATCAAAGACCTCCTATATGATGCTAGTAAATATAAATTCTTTTCCTGCCTCGATTTGTGTAAAGTGTATTGGCAGGTACTGATGTGCCCTTCTGACATCCCGAAGACAGCCTTTATTACCCCTTATGGCCTGTACAAGTGGAAGTATATGGCTTTCAGTCTATGTAATGCTCCAGCCACCTTTCACTGCTATGTAACCAAGGTGCTCAAGGACAATGCTAATATTCTTGAACCCGGCATATCAGCTTACATCAACGATATTTTGGTCGCCAGCAATACTTTTGAAGAGCATTTAACTAAGCTGGGTCATACATTAGATCTGTTACAGAAAGCAGGATTGAAAGTTAACAGAAATAAGTGCTCGTTAGCCCAGACAAAAGTAGTTTTTCTTGGTTGAGTCGTCAAGCCAGGGAAAATCTCAATAAAGAACAATGCCAAAGATTTCTTGGAAAAGATTGAAATGCCACGAAGCTGCCAGAGACTGATGGGCTTCCTTAACTATTATGGGATGTTTCTTCTGGACCTAGCAGAGAAAACAAAAACTATCTCAAACTTATTGAAGAAATCTGTAGAATTCAAGTGGACGTGGCAGGAGCAAGAAGCTCTGGAAGGCATCAAGGTCAAGCTCAAAAAGATACCATCACTGAATACTCCCGATTACACAACGGATTTTATAGTCGACTGCAATGCAAGTACTGTCACTATAAGTGGGATACTAAGCCAAGAAGTAAACAGAGTTGAAAGCCCCGTCCAATACTTTAGTTGGAAACTACAAGCCTCAGAGCAAAACTATGGCGCTACGAAATGTGAAATACTCGCTTTAGTCGAATCATTGAAGAAGTTTCGATATTTCATACTAGGACGTAAATTTATTGTACAGATGGATAATAGTGCTCTCGCCTGGCTGAAAAAGTTTAGTGGCGATAAATCTAACATAGTTGCTCATTGGATCAAATATTTAAATGACTTTTCATTTACCATCAGACACTGCCCGGGCAGGCTCCATCTGAATGCCAACTATTGGACTGCATTACCAAGTTACGAACAAGATCTCAAGAAACTGAATGGGGAAAAGGTTCCTTTCTCCTTTATTCCTCATACTGAGTATCAATTGATACCTGAGATTAATGCTGATCGAAATGGAAAGCCCATCCTTGCCATCCTTGTGAGAGAGGAGATCTCAGAGGAAGAAATAATCCGCTATCAACATCGCGACTGGATTTTGGACCAGATCATGAAAAGGACGAAGGATCAGTACTTCCCTACGTCTCTGGAAGTAAATTGATACTTCAACCGTTACAATTGGCACACCAACGAAAACGGTTTATTGTATGCTAAGAGCAAACACAACAACCGCCTTGCTATTCCCAAGTATTTTAAGAGGGACTTAGTACGTAGAGTCCATGAGAGGGGCCACTTGGGGGTCCTCCAAACTGAGAGAACATTTAACTCTCGTTATGTCACCACTGGAATAAGAGCTACAGTTACGGATGTCATCAACAAATGCGAAAAGTGCCTACTCAATAACATAAATCATTTTCCTCAACAGAGAGCTGAACTAGAATCACGGTCAGCAGAGAGCCCCAATGAGTTAGTCCATATCG
>CABFPE010000388.1:325582-343181 GCA_900660155.1 Hofstenia miamia | reverse complement strand
AATCACAATCCTGGTAAATATAAATTTAGATTTTGAAAGTGTTGTAATTGTTTTTTAGATATACACGTGCGAAGATCTTAGTTCAACAAGAATGTTTTCCAAGGGAAGAATAGAACAATGAACCCTACGGGCAGCTGTGTTTCAGATGTAGCATACAGGAAGATTGTGCTTTAGCTTCATTTAATTCATTTATTTTGCTCACTTTCAATATTTAATTTACAGATATCTTCGCCGTTAATATTTCATCAGATTGCAATGAAAAGGATTTTTCTATTGGTGCCAAGTTGACAAAATATGTTAGCATTTCCTCCTATTTAAGAACAATACCTCCTCCTGTTGAGAAACAGGAAACAGCTCTAATTGCGTTTTCAGTGTTGGAAGCATACGTCCGGCATCTTGAAGTATAAAATTTGTAAGATCGTATACATTATTGTATGTAGTAATAAATCAGAAAAAATTTTATTTTGCTTCATTGAAAGTGTTATGGGTTTGTTTTACGTAACTGCTTTACCTTCAGTCTAATTTAGAAATTCTAAGTAACTGTCTAAGAAACGATGCTTTAAAATCTCGTACATTATTAATCAAAATTGAAAGTTTATTTTTTCTCATAAGTAGTTTGCTCAACACTTTGGAAAATGCATTCAAACAAATCAGGAATGATGGTTCGTAATTGTGATGAATGTTTATTAAATCATTTACAGTATTTCATGTAATGCTTGTCGGTTATGCCACTTTTAATAATTCTTTAACTCTTGGCTCGTATTCGGAAAAAATTGCAAGTGCATCTTCTAAATGTTTCGTAAGATACAGGGTCTTTGTATTTTCTCTTTGGGTGAAGCTAATTGTTTGGTATGTTTTAAACTATTGACCGTTTTTTGACAATGAAATCAATGTTTGAATCCTTCACTTACAGAACTAGTGCTTATCTTCCCTATTAAGGATTTCGCTGCCCAGGGTATGTGCCATGTAAAGAGAAGCAATTTAAATTAGAATTTTGCTTTAAAAATAAAGGTATGTAAACTAAAAATACCTTAAAACAACAACCCTTGACATTCACTCTATCAAGTCTCTCCATGATCTGGGAATTTCACAATATGGGGTAGGTAGGGTTATTTAATTAAATTGTCACTGCAAAGGAGTTAAGCCAAAGTGAACAAGAGGCAGGTCATAACATTGCCGTTATTGAAATTTGAACGAAGGCAAAACTTTTGAGAAGACTAACAATGTTTCCTAAATATTTATAAATGAAAATATTTTCTCGTTAAATACAAGATTTATTAAAAAATTTAATGTATTAGGAAACGTAAGTCATCCATTTGGTCTAACGATTGCAATCACTTACGAACTATGAATCCAAAATTTAATCTTTAAATTGTTCATAGAAGGAATTACGATATTTTCAACTTTATAGTACGTTTCATAATCGAAATTTGACTTACATGAAGATTTCATTCCCCAGTAGTCTATTTGTAAGTCGAATTTTATTAACTCTGATACTGTTGTTTCGTCCTAGGTTTTCTCTTTTAGGAATACGTTTTGAACTTGCATGCTCATTTCGTATAGGAAGTTTGGTATGTCTTTTTCTGTTGTAATCGCGATTATTATGATTTGTACCTCATTTTGTTCTGCTAGTTTTAGTGTTGTTTGTATGTTTTTCTAGCTTGTTTGTGTACTCTTTTTCCTTTAATATGTGAATTAGGTTGTCTTTGTCCAGGTTGATTTGTTCGATTTTCGCGATTTTGTCTTTCAATGTTATAATGTTTTGAACATCAGCTAGTGTAAAATTATCGCAGAAGTTGATGTGAATAGTGCTCCGAAAATATGGGTGTTCAAGTGTTTAATCCATTCTTTGTGGGTAGCTTATTATTGTATTTACCATCAGTCAATTTTCTTTGTCCAGAATGATTGGCAGATTCGTTTCATCTGTTTTTATTTGTCTTTGTAGTAGACTTCGTGTTTCTGGGGACAGTTTTTCGTATGCATTTTTATTTTTGGTATGAAGTATGGATGCAGTTTCTCTCCGTCTATAGTTGACATTCTTTTATTTCGTTCAATTGAGCACATGGTGCTTTCAGACATCGTTCTTGTACTTTTTGAGGGGGCATGTAGCATTTCCTGAGTGAGTATTAGAGGTCTTCTGGCGCTGGTGCTCAGTTCATACTCTATTTCTGAACCACTGCTAATGGATTCCAGTTGGTCCCCTTTTGGTCAGTTTCCTTCCGGACATCCCCTTAGCATTTGACCAGCTGCGGATTCTGTAGTACTGTCAGCCTCTAGTTGCTTTTGTATTACTACAGTTCTTCCACTGCTTATACCTTCCCCTGGATACTTGTTCCTCCACTTGCCCTCTAGTTGGCGGTGTGGAGTCCTTGAAGGAAGGTTGGGACTTTGACTACAAGCACTTTTCGTCTGCTTGCCCTTTAGTTGATGATGCAGACTACTGTGTATTGATGTTGTCGCCTTTGGTCACTCTGCCCTTTCGTTGGCATTGAGGACTACTCAGTGTTTGGTCTTCTACGCTACCATTGGTTGCTGTGCCCTCTAGTTGGTGGTGATGACTTCTAGGTGTTTCTTTTGGTTCATCTTGTCTGACGTTCTCACAGTCCCTCTCCGTTTGGTGTGTTCTTCTTACTCTCTTCTGCAGGTTGGATTGGCATTGCATCTGATCGTGCGCTCATTTGGGGGATTGTTGCTTCATCTTAAAGTTTCCTAAATTGAGATATTAGGTTTAAGTCCCATGTTTCAGGGTTATAATTTATATTTTCTTTTGCAGCCTTTCTAGGCATTATTCTTTTTTGTATTGTATCCTCCTGTATATCATGTGTGAATTCTTCCTTGAATTCGTCTTCAGGAAGGCTCTTTAGTTCCTCCATTTCATATCTGTTTTCTCCTTCATTACATACTAATTTGAATTGTGCATTTTCATCTAGGGTTGCGCCCTCGATATCAGTAATCACTCTCTTTAAATTTTGAAAGTGTAAAATTTTTTTGTTACTTAACATGTATTTGTTATTGTCTAATACTTTTTTGATTGTATAAGGTCCTGACCATACTGTTTTTAGTTTTTGTACCTGGTTAATATCATTTACCTTAATGGGTGTAAATACATAATTGTTGTCGCCTAATTTGTGCGTGTGTCTGTATATTTTTTATTGTAATTGCGCTCTTGTCTTGTCACTGACTTTTTTGTGTTGTAGCACATCGTTTCGTGAATTGCTGTTATTTGCTGTTTCAGTTGTTTTACAAATTGGTTGTCTAGCTTCTGTGAGTAGTTCGAGAACTGCATTGATAGTGGTGTCGCCACTTCTTGCCTGTACATTGCTTTGAATGGAGTTACTTTTGTTGTTGCGTGTACTGAGGTGTTATTAAATTATTCCACCATTTGTATGACTTCTCTCCATTTATTTCCTCCTATTCTTGATGTAGTAACTCTTATGAGTTTTATTAGTGTGCAGTTTAGTCTTTCTACCATTCTGTTTGCTTGTGGGTGGTAAGCTGTTGTTCTTTCACTATTGATTTCGAGTAATTTGGCGAGTTCTTGAAACAGTGTACTTTTGAATTGGGTCCTTTATCCGTTATTATTTTTTCCATCAGTCCTATTTTTAGTATCCTTTCCTTTAGTACATTGTTTGCTGTTTCCTTGGCTGTCGTGTTTTTCATTGGGATCATTTTGGTGTATTTTGTAAAGTTGTTGACCATTACTAGTAAATATTGGCACCCCTCTTTATCTTTAGATAGCATTTCTATATTGATGTGTACAATTTCGTTTGGTTTCATAGACATAATTTTTTCCAGCAGTGCTCTCTGTGTTGGAAAGTGTTGTGGATTGTTCAATAGACATGTACTGCACTTGTTTATGACGTCTTCTGTAACCTTTCTCACTCCTGTTGTAATGTATTTTGAGTTAAATGTCATTTCAGTCTGTATGATACCTAGATGTCCCTTTTCATGAGTTTTTCTTATTAAATCTCTTTTGAAATATTTGGGTATCAGTATCTGATTGGTTTTTCCTGTGGTGTACAGTAGTCAATTGTCATTTGTTTTCCATGTGTATCTGTTGAAGTAACTGTTTGCCATTTTTGATAGTTTCTTTTCTTGGTTTTTTAGTTTTTCTTTTATCTCTTTTAGTATTATGTCTTGATTTTGTCTTTCTATTATTTCATCTTCAGCTATCTCTTCTTTAATCATGATCAGTATAATTGCTTTTCCCTTCTTATTGACGTTTATATCAGGTAAATCCTCATATTTGTTGTGAGGTATGAATTGAAATTCTGTTTTGCTTCCTTCTTTCTTTTCAAGATCTCTTTCATACTCTGGTAATGAGGTCCAGAAGTTGGCATTAGAGTGAAGTTTTCCTTTTCTGTGTTCAATTGTAAAATTAAATTCGTTGAGATATTCTAGCCAGCGTGAGACTATTGATGACTTGTACCCTGAAAATTTCTTTAGCCAGGCAAGGCTGCTATTATCTATTCTCACTCGGAATTTTTTCCAAATAAAAAAAATATCGGAATTTTTTTATACTTTCTATTAGCAGATCTGTAGTTTTCTTTGCTTATTTTTAGTTTTCTGCTGAAAAATTGTATTGGCGCCTCTTTTCCTTCCTTTATTTGGCTGTTTGCTGCTCCTATTGCCACTTTACTTGCATCACAGTCTAATACAAATTCTTTTCCGTAGTCCGGAGTGTTTAGAGAAGGCAATTTGGATAGTTCGTGTTTTATTTTATCTAATTCCTCCTGCTGTTCCCAGGTCCACACAAATGGTACAGATTTTTTCATCAAGTTTGTCATTTTTGCCGTTTTTCCTGCGATGTTCAGAATAAATGTGCCATAGTAATTAAAGAACCCATTATTCTTTGTAAGTCTTTTTTTGTGCTTGGCTTTTCGATTTTTCTTATAATTTCACGTGCGTTATCTTTCATGCTGATTTGTCCTTGGCTTATTATTTGTCCCAGGAATATCACTTTCTTTTTTAATATGTCACATTTGGTGCCATTTACTCTTAATNATTTTGTCTTTCTATTATTTCATCTTCAGCTATCTCTTCTTTAATCATGATCAGTATAATTGCTTTTCCCTTCTTATTGACGTTTATATCAGGTAAATCCTCATATTTGTTGTGAGGTATGAATTCACGTGCGTTATCTTTCATGCTGATTTGTCCTTGGCTTATTATTTGTCCCAGGAATATCACTTTCTTTTTTAATATGTCACATTTGTTGCCATTTACTCTTAATCTGGCGTCCTTCAATATTTTCAACGTTCTATCAAGTTTTTGTAGGTGTTGTTCTACAGTATCACTTGTTATGATTATGTTGTCAATGTAGGCATTTATTCCTTCTTCGATTTTATTTTGTTTGTTTTTCAAGACTTTAGTGATGTAACATTGGAATGTTGCTGGTGTGTGGATACTCCAAACGCCATATAGATCCACTTATGTAGCCCATTTGGTGTTATGAATGCTGTTTTTTCTATGTCTTTTAGCTCCATTTGTACCTGCCAATAGGCTTTGCACAAGTCTATCACTGTGAAATATTTGTGCTTCCTTGCCTCATAGAGCATGTCTTCAATTCTAGGCAGTGGGTAGGAGTCTTTTTTTGTTATGCACAATCTGTATTTTTTCCCTTGTTTGACAAATACTGTTGGTGCTGCGTACGGACTTTCACTTGGTCTGATTATTTTGTTGTCAATCAGTTCGTTTAGAATTCTATTGTATTCGTCTTTCAACTGTTCAGGGACTCTCCTTACTGGTAATTTTATAGGTTTATCTGTCGTCATTACTATTTTGTGTGTTTTGCCAATTGCTTGTCTGATGCTTATTTCACCAAAAAGTTAAAGATTTGATTGTTTTCTTAGTAGTTTCTGTAATGACTCTCTTTTGCTCTGGTTTAGATGTTCATAATCTTCTTCTTTTATATCCGGTATTTTTTCTTCATCTTCAGTGTTCATCCAGCTGTCCTTTAGTTGACCTTGTGGATTACTAGCCCCAATGGTTTCTTTTGTTTTCATCCACGTGCCCTCTAGTTGGCATTGTGGATTACTAACTCCATCGTCTTCTTGTTTTGTTCTTTTTTTGTCTTCGGCTTTCATCCATGTGTCCTCTAGTTGACTTTGTGGATTACTGACCCCAATGGTTTCTTGTGCTTTCATCCATGCGCCCTCTAGTTGGCATTGTGAATTACTGACTCCATCGTTTTCTATCAGTTTCCAGATCATTCTTATGCTAGATTTTACACATTTTCCGTAAATCTTCACTTTCTTTCAATTTATATTGACATTTCTATTTGTGGCATTAAGTATTGGATTTTCCCTTTGCCTCGTTTGATAGCACAGGTGCTTGATAGCATTGAGATTCTTTTTGTATTAATTCCTGTTTGTTTGTATATCATTACTTCTGCTGTTATCTCTTTTTCACACTTAATTGTATGCATCTTCCAGTGGTAGGGTTGTAGTTTGATGTCTTCCATTAGTTTGAATAGCATATCTTTCTCTTGTTGTTGTTTGTTAATTTTGATTTGTTCTTCTTCAACTCTTATTGTTCTATTTCCATTATTTATTACACATTTATTTTTCAATAGAAAATCATCTCCTAATATGATTTCATAGGGTAATAGGTTTCTCTGAGTATCCACTANGGTAAGCGTACCCTGTACTTTGTACCCTCTGTCTCGTGTCTTGGATCTAAAATAACAGTCGTTAGTTCTGTATCAATATTAGTTGATGAGATAATAGTATAATCATTTAACGGCTAAACAATAGAACTGAAAGAAGAGAGATGGAGATTGGAGTCTGTCACCTACTGTACTATCTAAGGAGGAACCAATTGTCACAGCAGCTCCTAAAATAAGCTAAGACTTACTAGTAGAAAGGTTGATGAGATTCTACACTCAGAATTTTTTTCCAATTAAGAAATGTCGGAATTTCTTTATACTTTCTATTAGTGTAAGCATCTCTAGTTTTGTGGATCTGTAATATTCTTCACTTGTTTTTAGTTTTCTGCTAAAAAATTGTATTGGTACTTCTTTTCCCTCTTTCATTTGACTAATTGTTGCTCCTATCACCACTTTGCTTGCATTGCAATCCAATATAAATTCCTTTCCGTAGTCCAGAGTGTTCAGAGAAGGCAATTTGGATAGTTTGTGTTTTATTTTATCTAGTTCCCAGGTCCACATGAATGGTACAGATTTTTTCATTAAGTTTGTCATCTTTGCCATCTTTCCTGCGATATTTGGTATGAATGTACCATAATAGTTGAAGAAGCCCATTATTCTTTGTAAATCCTTCTTTGTATTTGGTTTTTCGACTTTTCTTATCATTTCTTGTTTATTATCTTTCATACTGATTTGTCCTTTGCTTATTATTCGTCCTAGGAATATCACTTTCTTCTTCAATATATTGCATTCATTGCCATTTACTCTCAGTCTGGCGTCTTTTAGTATCTTCAGTGTTCTGTCTAATTTTTGTAGATGTTGTTCTACTGTGTCACTTGTTATGATTATATCATCAATATAGGCGTTTATTCCTTCTTTGATTTTGTTTTGTTTATTTTTCAGGACTTTGGTAATGTAGTGTTGAAATGTTGCTGGTGTGTTGCATACTTTGAACGCCATATAAATCCACTCATATAGTCCATATGGTGTTATAAACGCTGTCTTCTCTATGTCTTTTGGTTCCACTTGTACTTGCCAATAGGCTTTGCACAGATCTATTACTGTGAAATATTTGTGTTTGCTTGTCTCATACAGCATATCCTCGATTCTTGGTAGTGGATAGGAGTCCTTTTTTGTTATCTCTTTTAGTTTTCTGAAATTGATGCATAATCTGTATTTTTTTCCTTGTTTGGCAAATACTGTTGGTGTTGCATACAGACTTTCACTTGGTCTTATTATCTTGTTGTCAATTAGTTCGTTTAGGATTCTGTTGTATTCATCATTGAGTTGTTCAGGGACTCTCCTCATGGGTAGCTTTATCAGTTTGTCTGTTGTTGTTACTATTTTATGTGTTTTGCCAATCCCTTGTCCAACACTTATTCCAACAAAGTTAAAGATTTGACTGTGTTTTCTTAATAGTTTATGTAATTCCTCTTTCTCTCTCTGGTTTAGGTGTTCATAATCCTCTTCTTTAATGTCTGGTATTTTTTCTTCATCTTCGGCTTTCATCCATGTGTCCTCTAGTTGACTTTGTGGATTACTGACCCTGATGGTTTCTTGTGCTTTCATCCATGCGCCCTCTAGTTGGCATTGTGAATTACTAACTCCATCGTTTTCTATCAGTTTCCAGATCATTCTTATGCTAGATTTTACACATTTTCCGTAAATCTTCACTTTCTTTCAATTTATATTGACATTTCTATTTGTGGCATTAAGTATTGGATTTTCCCTTTGCCTCGTTTGATAGCACAGGTGCTTGATAGCATTGAGATTCTTTTTGTATTAATTCCTGTTTGTTTGTATATCATTACTTCTGCTGTTATCTCTTTTTCACACTTAATTGTATGCATCTTCCAGTGGTAGGGTTGTAGTTTGATGTCTTCCATTAGTTTGAATAGCATATCTTTCTCTTGTTGTTCTTTGTTAATTTTGATTTGTTCTTCTTCAACTCTTATTGTTCTATTTCCATTATTTATTACACATTTATTTTTCAATAGAAAATCATCTCCTAATATGATTTCATAGGGTAATAGGTTTCTGTGAGTATCCACTACGATTAGTGACTGTTTGAATGTCTTATTTGCTATGCTTATTCTCACTGCTTCCAATGTTCCTTTTGTGTCTATGTATTTGCCTGATGCATTTATTAATCAGTTGTGTGATTTTGATAATTCTTCTCTTGTGAATCCCAATTTTGTCACACATTCATCTGTGATTATTGATTTCACTGCACCCGTATCAATAGTTGCTTTAATCATTACGGCATTTATCACAACTGTAATTGTGTTAACATTGTGTAGATTGGTTAAGATCATAACTGGTGTGCGGTTGTCTGGAGTAGGTGCTCCTTCTAGTTTTCCAACTCTTCATTAATTTTGGTTTCCTCAATATCTGAGGTGGTTTTGTAATCTGAATTTATTAAGTCTTCATCATCAAAATATCCTTCTCCTTCTTCTATAATGTTTATTGCTTTTTTGCATTCAGTTTTTCAGTGTCCTTTTTGGCTGTAATTATAGCAATGGACATCTCGTTCCTTTAGTTTCTTTGTCTGTCCACTCTTTGTTTTTATTTTAATTATCTTGTCTTCCATTTTCCGAAATTGGTCCGTGGTGATATCGCCATTGTTTGCTCTCTTGTTTTCCAGTTCATTGTGCTTTGTCAGTCCAGGTTGCTTTCTCATAGATTCTTGAGTTGTTTTCCAGCATTACCTGAATATCAATGGCTTTTCTTATCATTTTCTCAAGTTTATCATAGATGTCGCATTTTGTTTTGAATTGCTGTCTTATGTTTTCTGGTAATTGCTTAGTGATGTGTGAAAACAAATTGGATTTGGAGTAGTAGCCTCCTCTGGAGCTTAGAGTTAGTAGTCGCTCAATTTGTGACATATAGTTTCTAATGTCGTCATATTTTTTCATCTTTGTTCCATTGAGTATTAGTCTATATTGGTTTTTAAAGCTTTCATTTCAGTAATATTCAATGAAGTTTCCTGTTAGCTGCTTGTAGTTCCTTTTTGTTTCTGCATCAAGGATTAAATAGTGTTTGTGTGCGGCTCCTGCTAGATAAAGTGGTAGCCTTGCTGCTGCTGTGGTTTGATCCACTTGCCTTTCCTTCATTGTCAGTTCAAATAACTCTAACCATTCTTTGAATGTTGGACAATAACTATCTACTTTCCCTGTAAATTTTTAAATTTGTGCTTTACAGGGTGTTGGTTTTTTTTCTTTTTCCATCAGTATTGTTTTATCATGTGACGGTTTTTTTGGGCCTTCTAGACTCTCAGTTGATATTCATTTTTTCACTTCTTGAGTTATTTTGTGGATTATTTTCTCCTTTTTGTCCTCCCCTTCATTTAATAAACTTGGTGGTTTTGCGTGTTTTGTTCGTATTCTTCCTCTGGGAGCTCTCAGTTCTGCTTCTGGCTCCTCTGATATTAATATGTCTTCCATTCTAATCGGTTTTGACATTTGTTCATCGTCTTCAGAAAGTTTTATTAACTGCAATTGGTCTTTCAATTGCTCGAGTTCTAACTGTTGCATCTCATTTTCTTGAAATAGGTTTTTTCCCGCTTCTAGTTTGGTGCACATTGTCTCCCATTTTTCATTTTGGTCTATTACTCTTTGGTTTCCTTCGACCAGTTTTTGTGTGAGCAGTTTGATTTGCAACTGAAAAATGTTCCTTTGTTCCTCTAATCTTTGACTCATATCCTGTTTTAGTTCAGTTATGATGTCCTCTCTTTCCTTTTCAATCCTTTCAAATTTTTCTTCTAATATTGAAATCTGGCTTTTCAGTGCTGCTTCATTTTCATTTAATAATATAAAAATAGAATTTACCATCATTAGATTAGCTTAAGAAAGTTTCTAATTCTGTGAACCTCACAGGTGACAATGGCGGTGTCCTTGAAAGAACGTCAGTGTAGCTTCGTCATGTGTATATTGGCAGTGAGAGTAAAGGCTGCTTTAGCAAAAATTGTTGTAATGTGTTTGACAGCTTTTGTAAAAGTGGTTGGTGTTGATGCGGAGGTAGCAAGGTAAAAGATCTAGAGCTGGCGGTGTCTGTCTTTTCATCAAATGATCACTGATTGAATATATTGTGCAGCGGCATGTTAAAAAAGAATTTGATGGACTGTGCAAGCCTTCCATAACTTTTTTGGAGTAGTGGATTCCGTTTTTTTGTGAATAAACTTCTATTAACAGTAGATCTTAAATAAAAAAGTTAGAATTGTCGAAAACAGTATAATTTAACAGTTTTGCGTTTTGTTTAATAAGTAAATTTAGTTCAAACAATTTATTATTGAACTCCTTGTCCTTAGGAAAAGGAGCTATTTCACCAAGGAAAACTTTAGCTGAACTAAATTTAGTTTTAACAACAATAATTAATTTCTTATACTTATCTGTAAAATTTCCTTCTTTTGGATTATATCATTTCTGCTTATCATAATGAGAATTCTCTTTAAATTTTTTGATTCAGGATAAAGAGGTACTACATCTGCTATGTCTTCAATGGTTGCTCCTGGATAAGAATGAACGCAGGTGGAAGTCCTTAATAATCCATGAATGATCCAATTGCAAGGAACTCAGCATTCAATCTCAAATGCTTGGAGCGAGGTAGCTTCTATCTGTTTGAGAGAGCATATGTTTAAATTCTGGTTCAACTTTCGTAGTTTTGTTGGATGATTCAGATTGCATTTCTTTAATAGCTGCGAACATGTTGAAGAAGATAATTAGTTTATCTCTGCCGAGATTCTTGAGAGGAGCTATGTTGAAGAAGATAATTAGTTTATCTCTGCCGAGATTCTTGAGAGGAGCTAATAATTTAGTTTTGTTTAACACTTCTTCAGGTGGCGCAATGAGCGAAGTAAGTAGTGTTAATTGTGGTAAGCACAGTGCATTTGCAAGGATCGACTGCTCACGGTGAAATCATCGGCATAATTTACCAGAAATATATTTTTGCTTAAGAAAGATTTTTAAATGCTTTTTAAAGGATTTTAATTAAAAAAAATCATTTAATTTAGCTCTCTGTAATCTTTAATTGAGGTAACTAGTTATCAATTGCTTACTACTAAGAGAAAATTCTAAGTAAGATAGTTTTTCAATTAAGATTAGATGAGATAAGATATTCATTATTCAGATAAATATTAGCAATTAAATAACTGATAATTAACCTGAATAGCGTAATTAAATTCAGAAAACACATATATACAATTCACATAAATATAAATTACAAAAGAAATCTTCCAGGCTATGGATAAATTAGTGTAATAATACTTTAATAATGAGTTACAGTATAGTCATTTTCTTTAAAATTTGTATCATAGCCATGATTTACCAGACATATTTTTACTTAAGAAAGAATCTTAAATGCTTTTAAAAGATTTTAATTTTTCAATATTAATTTCTTTAGGCAACGTATTCTAGGTTCGAATGGCGACATTAATGAAAAATTTCTTTAAAACGTTTTTCTTATGCTTAACACATGTAAAAACTTTTGATCTTGAATTCTATTTATGAGTAAATCTCGACATTTTAATACCATTATGAGGTGGTAGTCCATTATGAGGTGGTAGTTTTTTGATTAGTTTAAAGAATGACAACAGGGTATTTTAATTGAATATCAAGTTTTTTATAAAGGATATCATTTAGATCAGTAAAAAAATGTTTGTGTAATTATGCTGATTCATAATAAAGGCATGGAAAAACTGAATTATCACACAAGGTGGTAATTGTCTAACTATCAGTGTCATACTTTTTATACCTATATCTAATTTTCTAACTATTAAATTGACATGAACGTTGAATTTTATCTTTGAGTCAATAGTCACCCTGAGATACTTGAAAGTGTCTACAAGAGGAACATTAATATTATTTATATTCAAAGTCACTGCAGAAACATCGTAATTATTTTTATTAGGCTAGAAAATACAAAATTCTGTTTTAGCTTCATTAATATTCAACTTATGCTTGCAAAAATATTTTGACAATTTATTACAATTCAATTCTATAAATTTCACTGCTAAGTGCATTGATGAATTATTGCTGAAACTACATGTATCATCGGCATATAGAATTAAATTGCAATTAGTTATAGAATTCATGCCATTTACATAAGTAGTAAAATGAAGAGGAGCTAGAATCGTTTCCTGAGATACCAAATTGTAAGCCAGAAAAATATCATTAAATTTATCTCTCTGGAATCTTTAATTGAGGTAACTAGTTATTGATTGCTTACTACTAGAAGAAAATCCTAAATAAAATAGTTTTTCAATTACTATGTTATGAAGTCAAGTGACGCTCTCCATCCTTCAGTAGAATTTAATAGTGCATCAGTTGTTGAGAAATTATTGCGAAATCCAAATTGCGTGTTTGATAATAAATTATACTTGCTTAAATTTTCTGTTATTTGATTCTGTAATAATCATTTGAATACTTTGTTTATTGGAGAAATAAGTATAGATTGGCCAAAAATTAGGCAATTGATGGATCGTTTTTCTTAAAAATAGGAGTAATGTGAGCAATTTTCAGGTTATCTGGAAAGTAATTACATTTTATGCATTCATTAAAAATAAAATTTAAGAGATTTGCAATTATGTCTGCAGTAATTTTAAGAGCCCATGAAGGAATGCTTAATGGTCTGCTTGATTTGTTGGTTTTAAGCTTATGGATTGATTTAATAATTTTATAACTGGTTTAAAAGTGGAAAGAAAATTCAGGTGTAAAAATTTTGCAGGAAGCGTTTTTGTACTTAATTACATTGTATTTCCTAGGTTAATAAAGGTCTTGTTTAATAGATTAGTAGTAAAGGGGAGTTCCAGGAGATCTCACTTTTTTCTAATTGGTTAAGTGAGGATCTTTGACCCCTGTCAGCTTGTGGATATTGTGTACTAGCTTTGTGATATTTACAGAAGGCCAATTTAGTTTGCATGTTTTATTTTACTTTGTTTGCGTGTTTACTTGTTTGCACACATTTTTGTTGACGTGACATTACAATTACAAAACTGGTTATTATCTGAATAGCGTCAAGAATGATAACAAATAACTATATTTACAAAAAAAATAACAAGACTACGAAATATGTTCTGTTCAGGCTATGGAAATTAATTGCGCGTTATTGTATATTCTTTATTGTAAAATTTGAATCATAACAATGATTTATCCAAAATGAATTTTTCCTTCAACATAAATGCTTTAAATTTTCTTTTAAACTAAATTACACTTTTAATCATTTTAATTTCATTTGGTAATCGATTCCAATTGCGAATTGCAACATTAATAAAAGGCTGTTGCTTGATTTTTTTAAGAAATTTAATGCTAGTATAATGATTTGTTTGCACTTATGACAAAAGTTTGGAAATGATATTGAATTATAAGGAGATAATTGATTTGTTATTTTAAAAAACTTTATCAAAATATTAAAAATAAAAACTTGATTTGGAAACAGCAAGGATGACAAAATGTAATTTCTTGTTTTGAAGGAGTTTTTCTGACAAACATTCAATGCCCATTTTAATTGTATTGTAAGTTTTTTTTTCTAATGATTCATTTAAACTTGAAAAAAGTGTATTTGCATAATTAAGATGACTCATGACTAAACCATGAAATAATTGAATCATATTGGCAGAGGGCAAATGTTAAGCTACATGTGATATTGTTCAATTACTCATTGCCCTGCGCTTTAAATTTCCTTCTACTTGCAGCTTGTATGTTAATTTTGACTCAATAGTTATGCCTAGATATTTGAAGGATTCTTTAGGGGAGATTGAGGCTTTATTAAAGGTAAGTGAAAAATTTGGTAGTAATACTTTTTCCCTGACGATTCAAGATGCAAAATTCCGTTTTTTCACAGTTGTTGTTTATTTGTGCATGTTAAAATATTTACTCAATTTTTCACAATTTTGTTCTACATTATTAATTGCTTGATTTAAAGATGTATTTCCACTAAAAATGCATGTATCATCGACGTAGTGAATCAATTTACAATTTGTATGTTGCTGCATGTTGGTTACATATATGTTAAAAAGTAGCAGTTGAAGAATGGTAACTTGTGGTACTCCGTTTTTTATAGATAGCCAATTGTTAGCTATGAGTTGACATTTCATTTGTGATAATTCAGTGTTGGCTAATTATATCTGTAAAAATTCCATGTTTCTATTGCCTACATAGCCTGTATACAAATTCGCTATTTTATATACATTACATGTAAAGGGTTACATTTCCACTTCTTTTCAAATGCATTGCTATTTCATTGTAAAAAATTCCACACATTCTAATGATTAACATCTGCAATCATTGTAATATAGTTGGTTTTTCAGGAGGCTATACATTACATGCAAAGGGTTAAATTACATTTTCTTTTCAATGCACTGCTATTTTATAGTAAAATACCATGCAATTAATTCATTTTTCACTAATATCCAATATACAAAACAGAAAAATATTCGCCATACTTAAACGTTACAGCCATATAAAATATTGACTTACATGATAAAGACAATTTCACTTTCCTAAAAATTATACACGCAATGATATTAATAAGATTTATACATATACATGCTTCTTTAATACACTGATATGATATTAGTTTTACACAATGGTCTTTTCTCTACATTTTTTTTTGGTTTATACGGATTTTCAGGGGTGTATATGTTTACTGAGTGTTACATCCATGTTGAGATCAACTTTTAAACATGCAAAGGCTTGTAAATAGTGTATTATTCACACATAAAAATATAGGTGCATGGTATTTTAAAGATAGATTGATAAAATTTTTCATAAAATTGTAAACTAATGTTTTGTAAGTGTAGAAGCTATACAATATCAGCCATATGCCAAATATTAGGTTGAATATTGCTTAAAAATACTAATAATATTACATGATTGATTAAAATACAAGAGTCAGAAACTATAAATATTAAAAACAAGTGAAATATTGCAAATTAGTACAAATGATAAAAGCAAAACCATTAAGAAAGAAAATGGAGCAGTGAATTTGGAGCCCCAGCTTTCCATGTATTTTGAGATTAAAATCAATGCAAAGTATCAGCTTGCCAGGGCTAACAATTCAGCTAAGATATTTTCACCGTTACTTCATTTAGATTGTTGACTATGACTCCATGATAATATATGAATTCAACAAGTCAAATTGATATTAATTGGCTTAGATAAGTACTATTTAATGCCATGTTAGTCAAGATAACAAAAAAGCACAAAATTGCTTAAAAACGCCTCAATTATTGTTTTCGTAAGGAAACATAATAAGTGTTCAATGAGTAAATTCACCCCAGCACTACTACACAAATTCCGAGTGTTTAATAAAACCCAAATTTAAATGCATATTCAGTAAAATTCAACAATAAATGTACCTGTATAAAAAAACAGTGAAATCAAAGCATCAATTTCATAGCTGAGCATAAAACAAGATTAGATTGACCACGCTTTCACTTGAATTTACCCTCATCAACCAGAATAACCACAAATTTGATATATTCTTTAATTTAATATGAAAGAAATGACTTTTTAGTATGAAGCATCATCAACCATAATGTAAAATGAAAAGCTGAAACAACAATTTTCAATAGATACAATTCATTAAATAGAACAAAGAACTTTAAAAATACAATATTATTTCATCATTTCTTTACTGAATATTTTTTCCCGAATTTCTTCTTGCTTTTACCAAATTCACTGCTCCATTTTCTTTCTTAATGTTTTTAATATTTATAGTTTCTGACTCTTGTATTTTAATCAATCATGTAATATTATTAGTATTTTTAAGCAATATTCAACCTAATATTTGGCATATGGCTGAAATTGTATAGCTTCTACACTTACAAAACATTAGTTTACAATTTTATGAAAAATTTTATCAATCTATCTTTAAAATACCATGCACCTATATTTTTATGTGTGAATAATACACTATTTACAAGCCTTTGCATGTTTAAAAGTTGATCTCAACATGGATGTAACACTCAGTAAACATATACACCCCNGAAAACAATAATTGAGGCGTTTTTAAGCAATTTTGTGCTTTTTTGTTATCTTGACTAACATGGCATTAAATAGTACTTATCTAAGCCAATTAATATCAATTTGACTTGTTGAATTCATATATTATCATGGAGTCATAGTCAACAATCTAAATGAAGTAACGGTGAAAATATCTTAGCTGAATTGTTAGCCCTGGCAAGCTGATACTTTGCATTGATTTTAATCTCAAAATACATGGAAAGCTGGGGCTCCAAATTCACTGCTCCATTTTCTTTCTTAATGGTTTTGCTTTTATCATTTGTACTAATTTGCAATATTTCACTTGTTTTTAATATTTATAGTTTCTGACTCTTGTATTTTAATCAATCATGTAATATTATTAGTATTTTTAAGCAATATTCAACCTAATATTTGGCATATGGCTGATATTGTATAGCTTCTACACTTACAAAACATTAGTTTGCAATTTTATGAAAATTCTTATCAATCTATCTTTAAAATACCATGCACCTATATTTTTATGTGTGAATAATACACTATTTACAAGCCTTTGCATGTTTAAAAGTTGATCTCAACATGGATTTGTGGCTAATTTAACAATTGGAAATCATATCCAGGGATGAGGAATCAAGTGTGTAGCAGTAAGTCAACTACAAGAACAGTGAATTACCTGGAAAAATGTATTCTCATTTCTATAAGATAAGATAAGATAAGATAATCTATATTCATTTGAATTTTTTTACAATATTTTACTGATATTTCAAATGAATAGCGTCATTAACTACTATGTACAAAAAAATGAATAATAACAAAAATGAAATAAATAAAACAGCACTGACTAAAAAATACACTGACTACGGATAGCTTACTAATTTTGATTTATTGTATAATCGTTATTATAAAATTTAAATCCTATCCATGATCTACCTGATATAAACTTTTGTTTGAGAAATAATAATTTTAATTTTTTTTT
>CABFPE010000388.1:298496-314079 GCA_900660155.1 Hofstenia miamia | reverse complement strand
TATATATATATGGCGCTGTATCCCTTTTACATTTATATTGGGCGCTTTGTGCGATTCTTTGTGTGGATTTTCAAATCCACAGTATACAAAAATCCTGACAAAAGTTTGGACAAAAATCCGAAATGTAGCACACAAAAATCCTGACAAAAGTTTAAACAAAAATCCGCTGTGTAGCATACCACTTCAAAAATATTCTGAAAATAATTTTGTCAGCGATTTGTTCTCTCGGATTTTTCGGACCTACTTGAAGTTAAGTGTACGTCAATCAAATATTGTTATTACCACAGTTTCGAATCGAATAAGTCGTTCGAATAATCAAAAAATTTGCCATTTTTGTCGAATACGAAGAGATAGATTTAATCAAATACGAATTCGAATAATTAATTTCGAATAGCATTATTCGATTATTCGAAACTGTCCATAGCTAATAATTTTATGTATGATTTCAATAACAAAAGAAGTTAAGACTTTTATCTTATAATGCAGACCAAAATATTGGAATCTATACTAAACAATAGGTTTAATTAATTTGTCGATAGTGTGGTAATAAATTTTATCATTGCAATTTTTGTTCTTTAAAATTCATTTATTAATATTATAATTGTTCATTTATGTGTGTTAATTTACATTTAAAATGATGTTCCTTTTTGTGCATTTTTATTCTTTTCGCTAATTTGTTGCTGTTCTTAGTCATTTAAGATAATTAATAATATAAATGAACCTTTCTTTACATTGTGCTTTTGAATTCGGTCATATAGTTTATTAGTTGGAATATAATTTAATATTGCGTTAAGAATATTCATTTTATGAATATGTTGTAATGGTTTTTAAGTCGTGTTCGCCAACGATATCAACGATTTTACATAATTCACTGTATTTTCTGTGCAAAGTCATAGCAACTACGCCTTTATTAAATCATTTGAAGGTTTGCACTTCTGAAACACCTACTGGTTCTATTTCTATTGAAAACTATTTCGTAAGACATCAAGCCTGATATTTGTTGAATGGAAAAGCGGATTGTGTGCATTAATATAGAGATGAGCTGCGTAATGCGGCCCTTAGGTGACATGGAACTTAGTGAAATGTGAGCCAACAGTTTGACTTCCGAATTGCAATTAGTTTTGGACAAAATCAAATGAAATACTTAAAAATATACCTCAGATGGAAGAAGTCCGATGGATGTCATAAACGGACTGTGCTTGACTCCAACTCCAACCAAGTCCGTTAGCTTGGATTCATCCAACTCACCAATGTAAAAATAGTTAATAGGCTTTTCATCCACAATCACTGGATCCTTACAATCATCGGAATTTTGACTCTTGTCATTGAAGGCATGGCGTCTACGTGCGAGTGCACACGCATTCTGTCTTTCCTCAATTGGTCCAACACGCATACGTAAATCTTCCGATATTTTAGGTGGGAGCTAAAGGAATTAAATTTTTAATCTTAAACAGCCTGGTGGTTCTTAAAAAATTTTCATCATCCTATAAAATTTTTTAAATGATTATAGCTCAAAAACTATTAATGGTGTTCTCAATCTAAAAGGACCACATGATAGAAGAGAGTCTCTCCTTTCTTTTTTGCTTTAAATCCGCGCGCTTGCCTTGTCCCATCGAGACGTGCTGTTGCGCGAAGTCTCTGTTTACAGGGGCCTTCGGCCATGCGAAATCTGACTTTGCGCACGGCACGCCTTATTGGGTTTGGAATATCTTTGCACATATCAAGAAACAGTCAAAGTTCTTTGTTGCCTCTGGGGATCAAAACCTTCTAAGTACATTAAAACTAAGTATGGAGAGAATTTTTTCAAAAATTCGAAAATTTCTAAGAAAACTTGTTAATCTATTCAACAATCTCTGCCACAGCAATACGCTTTAATAGAAATTTTCAACATTGCATTAATGTATGTTCCCCAATAGATCTACCCATGCCCCAAGATTTTCAAATTTGGGAATAGGCTTGGAGAGAATTCTTTGTAAATTTGGAAAAAACATTTTGTCCTTTAAAACGGACGCTAGTCTGTTTAAGGTTAAATTATAAGAAAAAAGAAAACTGCATTTCAGAGCATAAAAAACATTTCATCTTGCGAATTTGAATTAAGACACCTTGAAAATGATCAATGAAGAACCAGTGGTTTCTAGAATATTAGTATTTTTAATAAAATAGAGACTACATGTCATCATTGCAAAACATAAGGATGCTACAATATGTAATGTAAAATCAAATAGTACATTTAAATGATGCGGACGTGGTAATGATGCCAAATGTACGCCTGTTCCAGTTGCCACGGCCACGATAGTGTGATCAGTTATCGTTACTTGTACAACTAGTCGAAAAAGAGCGTTTTTGCAATGCAGACGAAGTTGATGGACAAGTAATGTATGGAGTTCATGTTCTAAGAACGGAAGGCCTTCGCTCACCTAAAACTGATCAGATTGTCTCAAAAATTGTTAAGCGAAAATCAGGTTATAAATTATTGCAAATACGTTTCAAATCAGCAACCTAAAAAAATAACGGGTGATACATGAAAATCTGGACTAATCAAAGTTTATTTCTAATTCTTTATACATTTTATTTTTACCTGCATGAATTTATACTTATGTGGCTTACGTCATTTTCTATAAATAAAAATCAACTTTAACAAACGACATTTGTATTTCTATGAGTTCTGTTCAAGTTTTAAAAGCTTTCCTTTGAAGTTTCGTACTAATAATAAACAAAGGAGAGCGGAGAAAAATGACAGTCGCTTATAAAACGTTACATCCTCATCAGTCAAATCATGCAATCGCTAAATATTTCAGTGAAATGGCCATTCTTAGATCAACTGTCTACAACATACTTAAGAGACATTTTGAGACTGGCAGTGCGAGACAGGCTAACGTATCTGGAATGACCGGTCAAATATTGAAAGAAGAATACATACATGCTTATAAGAAAAATCAAAGACCATATGACAAAGCGAAACAACAAGCGCAAATCAATCGCCCCGGCAATGACTTCTATTATGCAAGGGCTTCTAGCGATGCCCTTGATGAAAAAAATTGAATTGAAAGTGCTTGTTTGGATTGCAATCAGCAAAAGCGGCATTTCAAAGCCATGTTTTTGTTTGTCATTACAGGATATTAGCAAAGAGGTGCACAGCAATTAATGCATTGAAAAGCGACTAGGGCCTTTTATTGACAGCCAATATGATGATTAACACAATCTTGAAAGTGCTCATACAGCTCATGCCACACGAAAAAAATTGGAGGAGCTTCGAATCGATATCGTACCAGTCCCTCAAATGCACCAAATGTGCCACAATTTCGACCAATCGAAGAGTATTGGGCATGTTCAAGGCTATTGTATAAAAAATAATTGTACACAAATAGTATTGAAACACTCAAAGGTCGTGTCAAGAGAAGTATCCCAAATGTAGATTGCGATTCTGTATGTCGTATGATGGAACAGGTGAAAAGTAATGTTCGAAAGAGCAGATTCAGAGGTGTCATTTCATGCTTACATTAATTTTTTATGTGTTACTGAATATTTCTTAAATTATTATGTTGGAATTAATAAAACATTGACTATATTACTAGTCCAGATTTTCACTTATCACCCATTACTTAATAACAATAATATTTAAAGACTTTATTAGGCCAGTGAAGGCAAAAATAAAACAAAGATAATACATCAATTTTTTCGGAAACGAGGACAGTTACAAGAGATGAAGTACGAGCAGATGCATAAGTAAGCAAAGCGAGAGAAGGAATCAGCAAAAAGGAAATATATTACAGATTTCTTGAAGCTTGGAGACGATTATAAACGCCAATATTGATAACTATATCAATAGCTTATTAACAATAACTTATAAAAACGTAAAGCTAGTAATACCAAAAATAAAGATTCTGTATATCAAGAAATTTATTATGAAATTAATTAACCGCATCAATAGCAGGCAGATCCGCCGCCAAGCTACCAAGAACGACTTTACTCTTTCTCTATGCTTGCTATTTGCCATGCTAACATACAAAAATATGATATAACCGACCGTACTGCAAAATGGCGACGAAACGTGTTAAAGAAAATCCGCGTTGCGAAAGATCTACATAGTTAAAATGTTTTACAACACAAATATGCTAGACTATTGAAAGGATAGCAAATCAAAAACGGAATCGGATTATGCATAAATAATACTATTATGATATCAACTGTATTAATACATTTTCGAAGCAATAAAAATTCACTTTTCAAAAAACCTAGTTATACTATCCCCTTTCAACTTATAGCCTTTTTGCATACAAAATTTATATTTTGTCAGTTTTTCATGGACTTTTTTTAAAATCGTATAAATTTGCAATAGATTTAAAATATCAGGACTTAATGTAACTCAGCATAGGGACGATTGCAGATTAATATACATGCATATCTAGTGATAGCTTTTAGAAGTTTAAATTATCGCATTTTATCAATGAAAATCATCGAATAATTTTAGAAAATAAACAACGGGCAGTCTTTCTGAAATTTGATATTGCTATAAAAAACATCCACAATCTGTATTATGTGAGGTTTGCAGTCAATGTGAATACTAGGAAATGCACATAGGAATTTAAACTATTATTGGTCTTGACAGAGGTAATATTTAGTGATTATGGGATTGTATATAAGTTGAACTTAACCTTAAACGCACTAGTGATGAGGGTGGGGAATCGACCCAATACCGATTTGTGGCAGATTTTTCTGACTTTTCCTAAAAATTATCTGGGAACGAGATAAAGTTAATGGAAAAAAATTTTATGCGGCTGTGTGGCGGGGGTCTGAAAAGCAAATCACAAGTTTTGATGCAACATGCATTTAAAATAGTCAATATTTTGATACATTTATGCAATTAAATTGATTGAGTAAGAATAAGAAAAATGAAATTTTCTTTTAGTGTTACATTTTGAGTGCAGTAAAATAACGATTAAATATAATTATATAAAATGTAAAAGTTGGCATAAATTACTAAAGGCATTGACGCTGGGTCCGGGCTAAAAATGACGAGGGGTTATCGGCTGAGAATTTTTAAATATTTTTTAACTTATTGAACTTTGACCTTGAGCGTGACCTTAATTTATGTAATTATATTACGTATTTGATTTTTGAAACAAATAATATAATTAATTGCATTTATTTAAGTTCATGCAAAATTATGAAAAATGGCTTCCCTGATTACTGGTCTTTAACAATAATTAGAATTAATATGAGTTAAATAAACTTCTATTTTTAATGCTCAATTAACCTTAGGTTCTTTTTCACCTTTGTTTTCCGAAAATTGATGACGTCATAATAGCATTTGCATATATAATCGAACTCATTGAATATATATATAGAAAATTGGGAAAGATGTAGTTCTAATGTGTATCTTTCAGCCAAGGTAATTACTTTATCTTTAATTAGTTTTGAAACAAAAAACAAGGGAGGCGATTCGCCCCCTCAGTGCGTTAAGGATTAACGAAATGTTCGCTACACACTCTCGCTAAGACACAAGTTAATGCTACTTTCTACCGGTATTATGAAAATTATCAAAAAATAAACACTCGACATTAGAGAAAATAAATGGGACAGAAGTATACATTTGATAACGATAATCCTTCACAAGATTCTTAGAACTAAGCAGCATACAGATAAATTGGAGAATAAACATTCTAGAAATGAATGGGCTTCAAATGACGAACATCTTAAAATGTTTTATAAACTTACCTGATAAGCCCCGCTATCCCCATGCAATTTTTTCTTAGCTCTCCAAGAGCGCGCTTGGATCATGCAGCCTGTGTCCAAAACTGGTAATCCATTTAAAGGTTCAATTGATGTAAATAAAATTGAAGGCACCTTAGACGACCGACACACTCCACAATTTTTCAGTTCGGTGGGAAATGGAAGTGATGCTTCGTTATAAGGAATATGACATGGTCTGCAATCTTCTAAAGAACTAAAACATTATTTAATTAAATGTCAGATTAAGCTTATCAAAGAAATTAATGCATTACTCGAAATATTGAAATCTTTTTCAAAACCTCTCTCAATTATGTTAAAGTTTAGAAATAAAAAATGCTTCTATTACATGAAAAAATCAATAGGAGCATGAGCAAACGGGATGAGCAACAAGTTTTGATAAAATATATCAATGAATCAAAACAAGAACAACCTGCTTCTAAATACTATGCATACATATACAAATTCATTATCAAGTGCGTTAAATATAAGTCGGTTATAATATAATACAAATAATTTTTTACGCTCACGATAAAAGTTAATAAACAGAAACAGAAATACTCTAAAAAATCTATTGAATGAATATTAAGCAGTTCAGGCTATCGCTAATTCAGCCAATGAAATATTATATGGTTATAAAAATACATTAATACCTTTCTGACGCAAAGTTACTTTCCAAATCAACACCATTTTCTACACCGTTCTAAATAAGCAAAATCAATAGACCATAACAATCATGCAAAGACTTCAACATATATTTTTTTATAAAATTGATGTCTATTTTATAAATAATAAGACCGAAAACATTTTATATCGTAAATGCGTTAACAAAATGCAACACTTAAAAATGAATACATTCGTTTGAGAAAGTACTGTAGAGTCGACGACTGCGGCAGTTCCAGCAGCAGAGAGCACAATTAAATCTCCACAAATTGACGTGACTTCATTATATCCTATAACTGCATCGCACTGCAATGTAATGGCGTGCGATTTGACTTCGGTTCTTAGTTCATGCCACCAACCATCACGCGGTTGATCAGCATCGGGACCTAGTTTGTCAAGAAGTTTTACAGACCTCGCGGAAACCATACCACCTAAACAGTATCCACTGACTCCTAGAGCGCTCATTTAAATTGAAATCGGTTTGAAAATTTAGTTACAAACCTAATTTCTTAACGAAACCAATAGGAAAATTCTTTAAGGTATAGAATGGAAATTGAGTAAGATGATCTAGTAATGTATGGAATGGATTTCCTGGCCATGACGCTTGGTCTTTCTCTGTTGCTATTTCAGGACTAAGAGGAACTATGCATTGTGAATCCTCATTCTGACAAGAAACTCGAGCTGCTGTACCATAACCACGAACAACAATTCCAGAATCACCCTAAAAATCACATCTTGTAATTAAAAGAACATCAATGTTCTATGAAATTTTTAAAATACCTCAATATCGAAACATTGCTCATAAGCAAGAATAGCATTGGCTCCCAAATCAGCAGCACGAACACCTAATTTCCTTCGCATTTCACCACTTAAGCGAGCAAATAAAGTCAAACGAGCATCATTTGATGTTCTAGACGTTCGCAATCTATCAGTCCATTGAAATTCAGGGTCTTCATTTACAACCAACTGTTCAACAAATCCTAACAAAGAATGAATTTTTAATCCTGGGGGCGTACAATTGTGAGTGAAAAACAAAACTCCACATGAAGAATCCTAAATAGAATGCATAGAAAACAATTGTAAAAAGGAGTAATATATTAATTGCATATAAAATGCAGGTAAAATATTCTTTATACGAAAAACCTTAAATTCATGAGTATCACTGAAAAGCAGAAGTTTGATTGCAACATGTAATTCACCACGAAGTCCATGCATAGTATCGTATATAGGTAACCATCCTTGCAGTATACGTGTGGCACCACCCAAAAGCAAGGGATTTAAATCAATCTTCACTCTTCCGATAGCATCATGAGCACTGTACGTATCATGATCCATTACTCGCAATAAAAGAGGTTCATCCTAATGGAAATATAATTTAAAATTTTCAAAATAAATAAACGTACTTGTAACTGCTCGTCATCAGCATCAAATTTAAACCATTCAGAATTCCATACTGGATTTAAGGTTTTAGCACAAACATGAGTCCGGTCAAAATGAGAAGCGAAGCGCAACTCTACAAATGCATCAGTGAGCTCGGATAAGCGATCCATTACTGGTAAATTGCGGGCTTCAATAACTTGAACACGCAATGTCCCAGGCATACTTAAACTATATTGAAATAAATAACATTTGATAACCATTAAAAGCAAATGAATATCGCAATACAAAAAATGGAATAAAATCGTAGAATTAGAATAATCATACAGAATTGACTTACAGCATTTCTAATTATGAGAAAATGGCATTAACACATTTCGTTATATATCAGTATAGTATATTGAAAGTTGTTTTACTGAAATTGTTAACAAGAATAAAGTAACATTCAAAAGAATATAATCAAATAAACAAAATAGTTTTTGAGAATGAACTTTTATAAATTACAACGTGCTTTTCGCTTGAATCACAGTACTGGAAAAGTCCATAATAACTCAAAGAAATAGACCAAAGGGTCCATAATTAAACTAAAACAAAATTAAACAATTTATGAAGAAAAAATTAATTAGAAATAATGTGCTAATTTCAGATGTTTAGCAGTCTACTCTTTTTGCTTTGCACATAGATTACCTTTCTGGGGGCTAAGTTAGCATTTCTTGCAATGACCTTTCCCAGAAATTGAGTTTTTTTAATTTTGGCGTTTTAGTTAGAAATTGATTGAAACTTTGAGTTAAGATAAATAACATTTATTATTTTAAAAACTTAAAAAGCTAACTTTTCAATTTTAAACTGCAATAGTGCAAATCCATTGACTTAAGTTAAAAATTCGGAACATTTTCATTCAAGTCTAACAAATATCAGCAGAAAAATCTAATAAAATATATTACAGTAACAATGCAAATTTATATAATATGCTGAAAGATACCAAATATAGCCCATGATATATAATTTTCAAGTAAATACTGCAAAAGATTCTTGAGATAGAAATCAATAAATTTACTGCTTTAAGGAAATACGTAATTGAAACATTAGACAAAACCATTTTCTTCTTTTAAGACATTCGGAGAGAGCGATTAAGCGAATAGTGTATTGAAAGTATAAACTGAAATTATATATTTATTGTAAAAAAGTAGTTTATTTTTCAGGCCAATTTAAGTGTGATTACCGAAAGATGAAATCGAAAATGCATAATATAAAGGCATTTGTGCAGAATTTTCATACATCTAAGATCAGAATTATTATGTATTAGACTGGCAAAGCCAAACAATAGAAATGAATAAAAATCAAGTTTTTCAGCAACGAGGACAGTCACACGAGATGAAGTAGGAGCAAGAAAGAAAGCAGCTGGAGGTTTGAGAGTCAGGAAGCATAAACACTTTTAAAATTTTTCATTACCCTACTGTTCTGAGTATAGAAAATTAAGTAGTTTTAGACCTTTTATTGCATAATTTTGTTATATCTTCTTGAAGTTCTTGCTGTTTTGCTCAAGCTCTCGCACGGAAAGAATGATTTATTTTATTAAAGCCATCAAATTTTATTGGATATTTTTGTAGTTTAAATTTTAATACGTGCTTTAGGAGTTCACGAAAGTATATTTCATAAATAGTCATCAAATTTGTTTGGTTGGAGTCGAATTTTTGAAGTTTATGATTCTACTTATCTTCAAGAAATTATAAAAATACGGAGTAATGTAATGTACGACATACCAGCATAAATTAAAATACCTTACTGAATTATTAGTAGTATGTATACTATATTATGTAATTAATACGCAAAATATAATAAACTGCAAAATCAAAATGTATATGTAAATATCGAATAAAATCATCAATCATACTGCGTATCAACCGCGAAGAAATATTAGAAATGCAAAGACAATAAATAAATTTAAAAAGCTGCTTAAAGAAAAGTTATTAAATAAACAATTTTTACTCGGCACATCAAAACGACTAAATGTATGGTGGAAAAATACATGTTTTTAAATTGTATATTTTGTTATTTTTTTTAGCGTTTTTATTTCCTTTGTAGCGCGTTTGTAAATGTGTACATAGTGTAAATATATCTATTTGTACATTTGTGTATGTATGTATATATGTTCTTGTACAATTACAGACAATAAAATGTATATAAAAGTGTAGTGTAAAATGCTTAGGAGAGAAGTATCTTATTTTCATCAAAATATCACATAGTTTTGAGATCTTTGAAGAAATAGAATGACTATGGGATACAAAATTTAATGTTTTGTCTATTATTATCCCTAAATATTTACAAGAATCATAAAGGGTAAGTTCAACAACCGCAACTTGCAACTTAGGCATTTGTTCAGATTCTTAAAAAATATATTCCTGTCAGGTGAACTTACTTGAATATTTGTGTCATCAGCAAACAGGTAAACCGATGCAGTTAAGAATTTAGGAAGGTCATTTGAGCCTTGTGGCACACCACATGTTATCTCTTTTAGTTTTGAATCAGTTGAGTCTATTGAAACACATTAATATCGATTTTCTAGATAATTTTCAAATAAATTAAAAGTGTGCCCTCTAATGCCATATTTATAAATCTTGTTTAATAACTTATGATCCATTGTATCAAAAGCTTTTCTTAGGTCAATGAATATGCAAGCAGAATATAATTTATAGTCTTTGAAATGTCTAATATTTTCAATTTTGTCAAAGACCTCATACGTAAATGTGAAGATAAGTTGATTCTCAAAGTTGATAACCTAAGAGAATAAATAATTGATTTTACACGAAACAGTCCCATCTACAGTTATTGAAAATAGATGCGTCCACACTGTTTACGAAACAAAGCCTGTTGGATTTGTGCTAAACGAAGATCTAAAATGGCACACACACATTTGATGTAGACCTAAAAAAGCAAATTCAGATTGTACATGATGCACAAACTTCGGAATTGCCGTGTTCCTCGCAATGTTCTTACGATATACAATTGAATGCTCCAATTCAGCGTTTACTCATTGCTTAACTAAAGAAGTCGAATAAAAATTGAAAAAAATGAAATGGCGTACAAAAAAATGTAGTGAAAATAGACTTCCTATCTCCATGACATAGCGCAGATTACATTAAGCACACAAACATCTCTATAAATATTGACGTGGTTGAGATGGTGACTTCAATAAACTCAAAGAGAAAACAAAAAGACTTGGTAAAAATATCTATCCGAAGCTGTGTCGTACAACACGGTTTGATCAATCCTTTATTCCTGCTTTCAGACAAGCCCTATATGTAAGAAATCACAGCAATGTTAATTAATAATCAGATAATTTCCCCATTTTGCTTGTTGATACTTATACGTGTAGGAATAAATTCACTATTATTATTAATATATGAATTAAGAAATTGAAGGAGAAACTATTTGACGGTAAATAGAATTTCTCTAATGTACATTTGTCTAAAATATTCTATCCAAATGAAATTGCTCTAACCAATAGAAATTAACAACGTCATTACCAGCAACCTTCCCATTACTGAAATCATAGGACATACTCAAGTCTCTAGATTTTATGATAATGAAGGTATAGCTGCAGCTGCATCGTTATTTTTCTATGTCGCTGCTGTTACGTATTTATTGTAATTCTAATATCCAAGAAATGCCAGTTTTTGCGAGACAAGGAGAAAAGTGTAATTTACCCTATCTTTACAAAGGAATACATCAAGTACTGTTTAATATCAAACAGATTTAATTATATAACAGGGAAGCAGTAAACTATGTTGTTAATAAACTGGTGTTGTATGACATTTTTTTCCTTTTCAAGCTATGCACTTGTCGCATTTAAAGAATATAATTAGGAAAAAATTCATTTCTTTTTCTTCCATCATAACCTCATTATTAGCGATTCTTTAAAAGGCGAAGGTATAGAATAGGGTGCACGCGGACAAAAAAGACACTAATATCGAGGAAAAAACTAAAAAATACAAAAACATGCAAACATTTAAAAAAAACAACTGCATAATTAACCAAATTCGCAGCACGTGGTATATATTTACGGACAATAGCGCCGAATGTTTTGCATTTTCAGGTAATTTTTTTCCAGATTTCTATTTATTTCCACATTTTATTTACCAATTAGTAAATTTCATGCATTCCACTAATATTGTTACAATAATAATTATTATTATAACTAAAAAAGCAAGGAGAGAGAGAAGATAGATTGTAGGAACAGCTAGAGTCCTGAGGAAAGCATAAATGTACTTGCATGTCTTGCAATTTTTTAATAGATAATAATTTATACCGCCTGTGACGAATTTGGTTAATTATGCAAAGTTATCAGTATATATCTATTGTATAATATAAAATAATCCTAACGTCAATTGATTTCCTTTTAGAATGTATTCATAAAGTAAAATTGTTTCTACCTCCATTCATATTTAGAATGAGTGTACGCAATGCCATAAAAGTTTTTCAAAACCCTTCAATTTGCAAAGGCATGCAAAAATTGCCCATCCGAGCATTGAAGTTTCAAGGAATAAGCGACTTTCAATTTCATGTGCAGGTAGATCACATTTACAAATGTGGCGCTATATCCATTTTTCTTTAGATATTAACTGCCAGGATGGTTTCTCAACAAATTTCACCATGCTATCCCATGTCATTGCGTTTCATCCAGATATTGATTGTCAACAACTAAGATTTTCTAATATTGCAGGTATTTTTAAATTATTTTCGTATATGAAAGATTCATTGGTTTAATATAAATTTTATATCATATATATAGAATTTGATACATGGAAAATCGATCTTGAAAACTCTCAACAAATTCGTTATGTCCGACGTCATGGTATATTCGCATTGAAAGATGGAAGTTACAAGATTAACTACTTCTGCCATCGTAATGGATTTTTTTATACTCGCGGAAAGAACTTGCGCTCATTAAAAGTTTCTGGTTCTTGCAAATTGAATGCAACTTGCCCTTCAATGATGTGTGCTAATGTAGTTCCTAATGGTATAATTAGTTTTTGTTATAAAAGAAATTTTTACATAAAACTAGATTACTTTTAACAATATTAGCTTAAGAGATAATTGTGATTGAACTTTAAAATTATGTGTATTAACAAATAGTACTTGTTAAACATGCGCTAAAGAACTTATATTATAGGAGATGTTAATGTTGTTTTTCTTAATCACCATGCTGGACATGCTGGAGAAATCAAGTATTGCAATTTACGAAAAAGTGACCGGGTCTATATTGCTTCAGTTATGGGAACTCAATCAAATGCAGATACATTAGCATCACTTGATAAAATGACTTCCAATAAGATAAATAGGGTGAATTTATTGCGGTCTAGTGATTTACACAACATAAGAAATGAATTTGGCTTACAAAAGAAACGTTTTTGCTCAGATGTTGATTCGTTAAGAAATTGGGTAAATGAGCAAGCCATTTTAGCTGAATCGCCTTGTCGATATGTTAAATTTCAAGGAGAGCTCTGCAACCATTATCAATTAAATGTAGACGATTTAGATGCAAATTACTCTGTGTAAAGTGTGAAATTTGCGTCCATTCATTTATCTGCTCTTGTACTTGTGGTAAAAAACAATATGGTATTTCAATTTGTCTGCATGTTCATGTTTTAAAGCTTGAACCAATTTCATGTGCTCCTATACCTATGGCGTTTGAAACTGTTTCTACAAGTGGTGATGGACTGAAATCTCACATAAATGCTTCACTGGAAAAGGCTTTCTGTTCAAGGCACATTAAAATTGATTTTGCTTTAGAAGCAAATAGACTCTTTAAAGAATGTCTAAAATTTATTGAAGATATTCCTGAAGAAAGCGAATATTTTTATAAAAGTCTGAAAGATTTGCATACCAGATTGAGCACATTAAAGTCATCAAATGCTAAAAATTCGGAATATATCAAGAAAATGCCGCAGATGAAAAAACAATGTCGATTCTATTCAACAAAGAAGAAACGTCAGTCTCGCAGGTGACTTAATTTGCTTTTATTTTCATTTATGAATTTATATGTTTTTAATTTTGTTCAAATTTATAATTGATGTTTGCTTTATACTTATATTCAATACACTTTTAGCTTAGCTATATGCAACAGCATTGCAAAGTGAAATACTTTTATTTTACACTTTAATATTTCTGTCTATGTTTATTCTGTTAATAAAAATTTTAGTGAAATATCACAAAAAAGAAATTTACTGTTTACATCATGATGTGATTATATTTTTTCATTATATAATGTATATTTTTAAGCTAACACATTTCGGAATCTTGTTGCTCTGTGCAGTAGCATTATACAATAGATAGTAGTTTGAATAGTTCTACGAGATTTTAGTCTTTGATTTTTACATTTAATATCTCTATGTATCAAAATGTTATTAGAGTAAACCAAATTTGTTATACTATCAACCCAGTTTATTTTGCACTTTGTACGCGATGCATAGCTCTATAATAATCATTGAATGTACNGAGATTTTAGTCTTTGATTTTTACATTTAGCATCTCTATATATCAAAATGTTCCAAAGTAAATTGTTAGGTTTTGCAAATTTAGTGTATCTTCAATTTGAATTATTAGAGTACACCAAATTTTTTTTTCTATCAACCCAGTTTATTTTGCATTTTGTACATGATGCATAGCTCTATAATAATCATTGAATGTACTTAATTTAGTCTGTTCTTAGTGTAACATCAGTCAGTAGTTGTTATTTATCAGCCAGCTCACACGTTTTTAATGTTTACAAGTGACTAGTTTTTTCATGTTTGTACATATTGTAAATACGCATTGTATATAAGACACCAAAGCATCTGTAAATAGAGAAAAAAGTTCAGTTCAATTGTGTTTTCATGTTACTTAGTTTGAATCACTATCACCTAAGTGACATTCTGCTTTGACATTAAGTCCACTGGCATAGTTCTCTCTAGATTCAACCCAGTGATTCTACATTAGAATAATAAATTTATGCGATAAATATTCGCATTCCCTTTGTAGACACACCTTTGGTAGTTTTAAGGATCTACTTCTGATTCGTAGTGTAAGATAAACACAGCTGTACATATGTACAGAAGATGTGAGTTCAAATCTCATCAAATCAATATGGCAATAATTATATTGGCCTGAAAAAAATTTTTGTATGGCATTTAATATCCATCTAGAATCAACATTGCATTGATATCCTTTAAAAGTGAAAAATTCAATTGTTTTTCATTTTGCATATTCTAATTGTTTCTGTTGTTATTTGAATAAATAATATTTAATAATGCAGTAACATAAAGCATACCTTTTAATGTTGAAATTTATTACAGCCAAAGCATACATCAGTGAAAAACCATATAAGGTTCTTCAAAGATACACACTAGGATGAATAAATAAAGCACATCTTGGTAGAACTTAACAGCTAGTAAATTTAAGGCAATGCTCAGTGGAAATATTAAGTAAATTTCTTAGTGACAAAGGCAGATGAAGCTGAAGTGAATTAAGTAATAAGACTAATTCTGAAAATAAATTAAACAATTTACTAGAAAGCACTGTTTAAGGCATTAAGATTGTAAGATAATAGTGGATTTAAAAGATATATGTAAGCTATTGTAGATTTTAATACAGTATACCATTGTTTTTGTACTGTGATAGAATCTGAAAAGCATATTCTCATTTGAAACCTGATTTCATCATAGCAATATTATTGCTTGTTGGTGTAAACTTGTAAACCCATGCAGCATTTACATATTAAACATCATGAAATAATTGTATTTATGATTAAATTTTGTTTGATTAATTAATTATT
>CABFPE010000388.1:286662-297496 GCA_900660155.1 Hofstenia miamia | reverse complement strand
TATGGCAATAATTATATTGGCCTGAAAAAAATTTTTGTATGGCATTTAATATCCATCTAGAATCAACATTGCATTGATAAAAATTCAATTGTTTTTCATTTTGCATATTCTAATTGTTTCTGTTGTTATTTGAATAAATAATACATGTATTTAATAATGCAGTAACATAAAGCATACCTTTTAATGTTGAAATTTATTACAGCCAAAGCATACATCAGTGAAAAACCATATAAGGTTCTTCAAAGATAAACACTAGGATGAATATATAGAGTATATCCTGCAAAAATAAATAAAGCACATCTTTGTAGAACTTAACAGCTAGTAAATTTAAGGTACTGCTCAGTGGAAATATTAAGTAAATGTCTTAGTGACAAAGGCAGATGAAGCTGAAAAAATCTTCTTAGAAGGTTAAATAAATAAAGCCATACCACGGCTCTGTGCAGTAGCATTATTCAATAGATAGTAGTTTTAATAGTTATACAAGATTTTAGTCTTTGATTTTTACATTTAACATCTCTATATATCAAAATGTTCCAAAGTAAAGTGTTAGGTTTTGCACATTTACAGTATCTTCAATTTGAATTATTAGAGTACCCCAAATTTTTTATACTATCAACCCAGTTTATTTTGCATTTTGTATGTGTACATTCAACCCAGTGATTCTACATTAGAATAGTAAATTTATGCGATAAATATTCGCATTCCCTTTGTAGACACACCTTTGGTAGTTTTAAGGATCTACTTCTGATTCGTAGTGTAAGATAAACACAGCTGTACATATGTACAGAAGATGTGAGTTCAAATCTCATCGAATCAATATGGCAATAATTATATTGCACAATAAAATGGCCTGAAAAAATTTTTGTATGGCATTTAATATCCATTTAGAACCAACATTGCATTGATATCCTTTAAAAGTGAAAAATTCAATTGTTTTTCATTTTGCATATTCTAATTGTTTCTTTTGTTATTTGAATAAATAATATTTAATAATGCAGTAACATAAAGCATACCTTTTAATGTTGAAATTTATTACAGCCAAAGCATACATCAGTGAAAAACCATATAAGGTTCTTCAAAGATACATACTAGGATGAATATATAGAGTATTTCCTGCAAAAAATAAATAAAACACATCTTGGTAGAACTTAACAGCTAGTAAATTTAAGGTACTGCTCGGTGGAAATATTAAGTAAATTTTTTAGTGACAAAGGCAGATGAAGCTGAAAATAAATAAATAAAGCCATACCACAAAGTGAATTAAGTAAAAAGACTAATTCTGAAAAGAAATTAAACAATTTACTACAAACACTGCTTAAGGCATTAAGATTGTAAGATAATAGTTGATTTAAAAGATATATGTAACCTATTGTAGATTTTAATACAGTATAACATCGTTTTTGTACTGTGATCGAATCCAAAAAGCATATTCTCATTTGAAAGCTGATTTCATCATAGCAATATTATCGCCCATTGGTGTAAACTTGTAAACCCATACAGCATTTACATATTAAAAATCAAGAAATAATTGAATTTATGATTAAATTTTGCTTGATTAATTAATTATTTTTTACCAAGCTTTTCAGTTATTTGATTATAAATTATACTTACATGTACACTGTATAATTTAATTGATTGTGTAAAAGAATATGTCCTATGATTCAAGTAATGGGAAGGTTGCTAGGTAATGACGTTGTTAATTTCTATTGGTTAGAGCAATTTCTCTCCTTATCACTCAGTATCCAAATGGATTTAATGTTTTTACTAAAGATGTTTAATTTTGACTAAATTATTTAAAAATTGAACAAACATAAAAATATTAACTAAATTTTGGAGAAATATTGTAGAATCATGGGCTGCTACAGTAATTACACTAGAAAAATAATTGACTCTGAAGAAGGTTTTAAATAGCTACACCATATAGCCCTGATTCCAGAAAAAAGGTAGAGAGAAAAACAACTTTTTAACTAACATAAACATTGGTAATTCATCCAAGTAATAGATACTTTTAGGTAACATCCAAGATGACCAACTCACATGGCTTCCAGCCAAAGCAAATTCTCTGGGAAAAGTAAAGTGCTCAATTTGAATGCATGGTGCTACCCTATCTGTCTCATTTATTAATTTCTATCTCATGACCACAAATAAACATCTCATTTTCATTGTTATCTCTCAGCTCACTAAATAATAGTTTGTAATTGCAAGACATTCACACTAGCCAACAGCATAGTGCATGTATGTGTTGAACATCAAATGAGAGTCTTATTATTACCTTATCATAACCATATACCTAACCAAATTGGTCCACAATTTGGGCTGGTAAGGTCAGAGATGATCTCCAGGAGCTATGTGTCGCCCTGAACTTGAAAAAGCACTCCCAAATTGTTGCCAAACTTAAGCAATTAATTTCATATCAAAAAAAGAAAAATAAGTAAAAGCAAATGGTAACTGAGGCTAGACAAATTCTATTAACCTTTCTCAACATTGTTTCTCAATTTATACAGTTCAAATTATTACCTGTCTTTGTTTACAACTAAAGTTAATCACAAGATAACCATGTCATTGATTTCCCTTGTAAATTGAATTTGAGCAATATTGTTAGCACCTTTCAAGGGGACATAAAAATAGCTTTCATATAACCAAGCTTGAAAATAAAGAATTATGTCATACTGACATCAATACAAATAAAATTAAAAATAACAGATAATAATCATGAAAAATTCCCTGAATGACTCTACAATATCTTTATTTTTGGTTGGTGCAGGGAATTCAAGACAAGAGTGAGACTGGCTAGGTAGACAAGTGCCAACATTATTATCCAATTAAAATTGTCCAAAAACATTTCAATGGAGTTTATTGAAAGTAAAAATGGCCATAAATAACTTTCTGTACAGACTTTTTATTATATTCTAATACAATTACATATACATTGATTTATTACTTCGAATTTTTTAATTGTATGTTCAAAAAAAGGCTTGTCAGATATTGAATGCCTTTGACTGTCATTTATGTAAAATCTCATGTGATTGTGGTGATTAGATTAATTTTGGTAAATATGCTTCACTAAATGACCTGGCTATGGAAGAATTTTGCCTTAAAATTCAAGAATATTTGTTTCATGCATTTCCTGAACATATCTCTAAGTTTTAATTTTTCTATCCTTGTGTGCTTTGAAAGTTGACAATTTTTACTAGTTCTCTTGTTACTATCTGATGCAGTAATACACTGTGCAGGCAAATGTGCAGACCAGTGACCAGTGGAAGGTTGATATTTTATTGTACACACTTTTCTACATTTTAATTTGTTTCTACTTATTTATTTACTTTACTACATTTACTGGGTATTTAAAAATTTTTTTTTTAGATGTTCATTCTCAAATCAATGATTCATCCTACATTTCAAATTTGAAAATCTGATGTAAAATTGCTCAAACAGCTATTGATAACTTACTCTGATCTTCAGTTTGATTGTTCAAGAAGTATTTGCTTCTATTTTGCCAAATGAAGGTCAAAAGATTGGCATCTGAAGTATTTTTTATTTTGATTGTAGTTTATTGTTAGAGATTACTAATTTTCATTCAATCTTTTTTATGGGAATATAGTTTACTAGTATTTTAAGTAATTTAGAATACTATTGCCAATATACTGAATACAATGAATAGAAGGAAATTTTGCTATCCAAATTTTATTTTCAAATGCATAATTTGCCTGAAAGTTGTAAGCATACTTTAAGTGGCAATTCCTTTTTAGTGTTTGGGGATTCTGTAAATGGTGGAAATATTCTTATATTTTCCTCTGATTACAAGATTAATGTGTTATTTGAAGCTAATGTAAGTAATTACTTTTGTGATTCAATTATTCCATGTCAATTAGGTAATTTTTCTGCAGGACAACAGAAATGTATTGATTGTGATCATGAAAATTATTTGAAAGTGCCAAAGATCTTGGATTAAAGTTTCAGTCTAAAACTTGCATTCTGGATGCTGAGCAAGCCATGATCAAATCACTTGAAAACATTTTTAGTAAGGCAGAGATTCATATTTATTATTTTCATTTTTCCATATACATGTATAATTTTGTATTTTTGTTCATAAGCCTTGGTTTTAGAAAGGTTGTAGATCCAATCTACAAGCATGATGATTCCATGAGGAAGGTAGTAAGGGTCTTAATATCTCTGAATTTTTTTAAAGCAACACAGTTGGTAGATGTGCTTCCATCACTTATGTGCCTTTGCTTGGATGTATATCCTGGTTTAGAAGGTTTTTTCAAATATTTCAAATAGTTAAAATGTACAAATGCTTCCATATGATGTATTCTCATATTGCATTTTATATTGTGCAATTAGCAATTTAGTTCTAATATCTATTCATAATCTTTTTAGATTTTGTATTCCTATAGCTCCTTTAATTTCTGTCCAAAATGTTCAATACTGAACTAACAATTTAATGGAGGCATTCCTCATTATCTAGAATCTTTAAGCATTCTCATGCAAGATTGTATGAATACATTTGTTGGATGCAGGGTAGTTACTATTCATGTTTCAAATTGCATTTATGTCACTATTTTATGTACATGAATACACATATATCTATTTTAGAAGAAGAACCTTTAGTACACAATTGATTTGCACATATGCCTGTTTGTGTATCTATCCATAAACAAAGAAATGTGTTCAGTATGATTGATAAAAGATTGAACCAACTTCAACAACAATTTAATGGAAAAAAGATTTCACTTAGTCACTTCTTAAAGGGTTGTTCCTACAACATTTCAGAAATGAAGATCCCAATTTTTATGAAATTGAAAGACATATCTGACCCACTTCCTTGGAAAGCTTTGATGAGGCTGTTTCAGATAATTCCAGTAATCTTTATGAAGATCTTAAATTGGCCTATAATTTTATAAATTGACTGAGTTAGAAGGTGAGATTTTCAAACTTTTACTTCTAGATAATGTAAGACTTTAGTTGATATTCATAAATGATAAATAATATTAATTATTGATCATAAACATTTATATTTTTGGTTAGAATTATTTTCATGTAAACACAAAACTTTGCAAGACCTTAAAGAATTTGGTTTACTGATTCTTCAGACATGATTAAGGCAAATTGCATGATAATTTTGCATGTTTAATCAGTTTATGTTCAATTTAACATTCCACAGTTCACCACTCCTGGTGAAGTTACTTAGTGTATTTTTAGTGAGATTAATCTTTGTTTAGTTAAATGACAAATTTCAAGTTCCTACCAGGGTAGTTTTAAGTAATTGCTGTTCAGAAGACAACTGTAAACTCTTTTCTATATAACATGAAAGTGATGATGTTTAAGTAAATCATTCAACTATTTTTAATGTTATATTTTGGAATATTATATAATTAGCATATCACATTAAAGTGCTAATCAAATAAAGAACTTCTTCTCTGAAATAATAACAAACAATAATTTAATGTTTTCCTATCCTTTCCAACTCGATTGCAGTAAATATGTGGTATGATTACATATGACACTCACAAATTTAATCAATAAATTGTCAGAGCATTTTAATTGGATAAAGGAAGTGATGATGTGTTTATTGTCATTTTTCATTGTTGGCATTTGTTGTTGACACCCTGAGACTTTTAATTTTTAAACATGAAATTTGACTTTTTTCATTGAGACAATGAGACCTCAGACTTTTTTTGAGACAAGCTAAAAATTATTGTTGGTTTTAAAAATTAAGCTTTAAATTCAAATATAGAATCTAATGTATTTTTTCAATTAAACATCATTTTATTAAAATTTTAAATTAGAGAAATAACAGTTTTGATTCAAAACAAGACTAAAACCATATTTCAAGTCTCATCAAAATAGAGATAGAGAATTGAGACTTAATTTTTTTAGACTGGGACCAAAATATTAAAGTCTTGATTTCCCTAGGTTGGTGTGAGATTAATGATCAAAAATATTGTAGACATTTTTCATGCTTTGCTGTGAAAGCAAAAATTTAAAAATGTTTCAAACTGTTAGTTTGCAAAGCTTTCAAGTCATTCAAAAAATTACAACTAAATATTTGATATTTTATGCTTCTTGATTTTAGAAATATTCACAACAAATTGGAAGTGAATGTCCCAAGTTTAACCCCCTTAGCTATTAGTTCTCTACCTGCACTATATTTGGAATGTATCTTCTTAAGCACGCAAAAAGAAAGAATGCTATCAATGGTAGAAAATGCTCAACATGCCTACAAGCACTAATCATCTATGATTCTAATATTGCTCAATGTCAGATTATGCTACAGAAAAAGTAAAGCATCCTCTTAAAGCATTCAAAATCAGTTGACTATGTCAACCAATATCTTCTCTTGCATGCACTAGCAAACTCCAATTGATGTTAGGGAATTGGTGCATAGAATATATGTTACATGTCAGAGTGAATAGATTATGTGGTCCTACAATCTATCAGTCCACTTCACCTACAATATATCAAATCTTAGGGTTCCACCACCAACTATAAAAATTTACTGACACTGTTGCATTGTACAGTGATCAATTCTAACTATCAATTTAATAATCAGATGAAATAATGATAAGCTAGTATAAGGACAATCATTTATGATACAAAACTTCAAATTAAAATTAAGCATTCTAGCAATAAATAAATATGGACTTATAATGTATCATTGCTTTATCATTCACATATACAGTGTTTTAAATGCTTGAATGCTGTTTTAGGAAATATGTTTTTTTCTATCTCTAATTGTCAAGCTAATTAACTTATTGCAAAAATTCAACAAAAATCTTTTATACCCTATAATTGAAAAAATACATTAATGCTGATAATTTTCAATGTCTACAGCTGTATAACAAGGGAATTAAAATACTAGATAATGAAAAATAAGTTTTAAAAAATTAATTTAAATTGTAAGTATCAATTTTGATTTGAGCTAAGTAAATTAATTTATGCACTATTATTGTATTTGTGATAGTGATAATTACAAACATCCTAAATACTACTACTGACAACTCAAAATTAGTTAAAATGGAATTTTGCATTTCTATGTATGTCTTATGGTTGAGAAAGAATTATATGGAAAACAATTTACATACTAGTCTCATGAATAGTCAAGACAGTTGTGGTTAAAAAACATTTCAACAATTTGGATAATTTTCTTGGCTTAACATTAAATGGAGGCTGTGGTTTATCTTACCACAATTAAAACAGCAGAGAATTCAAAGCATAAAAAATGATATTGTATAATTGCAACATTGCAAGTACTTCCCTCCAAGGTTTTCAAGTACTTAAAATGTTAAAAACTCAAACTTGAATGAGTTCATGAAACTTAATCAGAAAAACTTGAGAAAAAATCCATTAAAACTCAAACTATAACTTGAGCAAAAAATATAATAAAAATGAAATTATTTTAGATTTCAGTTTTTTTATCAATGGTAAATAATTATATTTTAGACTATGAAGCTTGAAAGTGTTGTAAATAAATATTTTATTACTCTAAAGAACTTGGAATTAAAAAATACTAATCATACTTGCAATTTTCTTTAAAAAATACTTGAATTCAACCTCAAGACCTAAAAACTCAAACTCAACTAGAAAACCCCTGTTTCCTCTGCTATTGTAAGGAAAATGGACAGTAAAAGGGCCTCAAATGCAGAGATTGAAACATGCCAGCTTAAGTTGATTTTGAGATACCAAATTACTTGGACAACTATTTTGAGTCATTTGTTTAAGATATTATTAATGTGAATTTGATTATACTGATTACAAATTTCATATTCATTTTTTTGTATGATAATATTTTTCATAATTGCTATGCTAATGTATGCTCAGACACTAACTATTACAAACATTATATAATTTTTCACCAAGGTAGAGTAAGA
Organism: Hofstenia miamia; assembly: GCA_900660155.1. Taxonomy (NCBI): domain Eukaryota; kingdom Metazoa; phylum Xenacoelomorpha; order Acoela; family Hofsteniidae; genus Hofstenia; species Hofstenia miamia. Next base: position 289,625 of record CABFPE010000388.1, on the reverse strand, counting down.
ATTGATGCCACAGTTATGCATTTTAGCAAAGCAAAATGCTCAGTCATGGAATCAGCTTTATATGGTTTTTTCCATAACATATTATTAATTTGATTGTGAAAATAATAATTAATTACATAATTTAACTATTAATTGCTTCCATAATGCCTTCTTGTCATTGTGAAGCTAGGGCAGTTTTGCTTTGCTGCATATGTAGAGTTTTTCTTTCTGCAATAATGTTGAACAATCTAACTGTAGTCCTGCAGTGTGCTTATCATGAATTTTGGGAGTCATGACATTAGTCTGGTGCCATATATGTGGTGCAATGACTACAGCAACAATATTATTGTGTACTGTTCAGAAAAACTGAAATAAGAAAAATTTGTTTTCAGGATTTTGTTACCTGACTCCTATATTTGACTGATAATAATTGCTCATATAACTGCCAAAACAGTAAGAAACACCAATTATTCCAACTTTCCACCCACAGTAGAGCATGTTCTGCATGAAGATGAACTTCCTATGCCTAAAATTATATTTCCTTCACCATTTTCATCTGTTAAGCTATCACCTAGCTCTGATGAAAGAGATTTTTACCTTGATGGATCAACTTGTGCCAGATGCTAAAAAGAATATGTCTCCTAAACAGACATTTATGCATATGAATGATTTCTTCTAATTTTCTTCTTATGACAGTACTTTTTAACTTGAAACATTTTTCATGTTCATTTGTTCAGACTTTTATGTAAAAATAGATTTCTGAATTGTGTTGACTTAATGTATGCTACTCACCACAATTAAAGAATCAAAAAACTAAATGTGATTTAAGAAGCAGACTGCATATGTGAAATTAAATTTAACTTAGAAACAGATGTTTGAGTGTACAATTCAATAAATGTCTTACATTTTTAAACCAGTGTTACATTGTGTTCTTGATAGAAGAGCATCCTAAATATGTTAGTGCTGCAGCACATTATTTTTGTGCAATGTTTAATACAGATAAAGCATTGCTCTTACTTTTCAGTGTTTCTTCTTTGACATAGGCCTACATACTAAAAAAATTTTTCCAGAATTCTACTCTTCCATTTCAGGTTTATAAAAACAAATATATTTCTGGTTCCTTTACAATTTTAATATTATTTGATGCAAAACTGTATTACATTTTCAAATTTGAAATATTATTCATTTATTATGTCATGTTGAAAGGAATAATGTGGAAATTTGTTGTATGAACAATACAATTCAGTTACAAAAATTCACTTAGTTTGTGATCATTAACAGATAGTGATGAGTTTACCTGCACTTCAGACCTGACCTGCTTCAGTATCAAACCTAACCTGGTTTCATTCAGTTTATTGCTGATTTATATAAAAGTAATATCTTCCTCTTCTCAAATTTCATTTCCCCTTTTTGTTTATACTGTATTTAAATGCAACCATCAGTATTAGGTATTAACATATTCTAAAGGAACAGAAAATTATTCTAATTATATATGATTATTTCTAATTATATATATATATATATATATATATATATATATATATATATATATACCAACTGTAATACTACTGCAATTAAATCTATAGTTATGTTAAAAGCACTACAAGCACAAACTGTTTTGTATTATATAAGACAGAATGAGGCTATTTACATATTAACTCCAAACTTTTCTTTGCATCCCAACTGTTTGTCCCCTGCTTCAAACAATTTTCTTTAGCTTATTGGGAAATTTGTAAATCCTGGGATTTGCACACCTCTATTGGGAAGTGTACTTCTCTGTTGTGGTGAACATTTTTTATAAAAATTATTATTGAAGTATACAGATGAAAATAGGTTTTTGCAGAAATCTTTAAATTCTTCCCATACCAATTAAGGATAAACATTTCTTGAGTAAACAGGTTGACCATTAGCTGAAAGCCTATCATAAATCAATAAAACTTTTGCTATTAATGTTGCATAGGTAGAATACACAATTATAGGCCTATACCGTTATCCCAGGCAATAATCTTTGTTGTTGAACGTCAGCCTATGAGATATTTAGCAGATGTAATGAAGAGAAGAAGTAAAGCAATATACAAAAGTATAGGTACCAAACCATACCGAGTTACATGGACGTTTTCTTTCTAATATAATTAAAAGGATGTCAGATTAATCAAAAAACATGGGTGAAGTCAAACCTGATTTTGATCCTGTTTTATCCTGGACCTGACTTCTGACTTCTCAAAACGGACCTGAAACCTGATTAATCATGGCAGACATGATTTGAAAATTCTAATCAGACTCAACACTATAAACATAAAAATGTGTTAGGCTACAGTTAGCCCATGTGATTGGTCACGAGTGAACTGTCACGTTTTGGTTTTAATAGCACATCTAACCACCGAGACAATTAGCAATGTTAAGTGATTTTCTAACTGCTCTTGTGGCCAATCGCATAGTTTACCATATCACTAAATGTACAAAATCTATGTATTGCATAAAATATAATTGCTTAAATTGTTGAAAATTCTGTGACTTTCAGATCTACCACCAATGACAGAGTGACATAATCGTGGGATCATTTAACCAGCGTCATTAAGTGCTTGGCAATTTTAAAAAATGAACTATTTTTCTTTTTTTTTAGAAATTGCAAAATTGTTTAAGGGGGTATTGCTAAATTTCCATTCATCACATTAATATTTCTATATGTAAAACGAAACTAAAGATTTTGGAAGAAATCCTTGTTTTCGAGGAAGTGCGATGTTTTCAGAGCTGTAATATCATACATTTATGGCCGGTTACACTGTTTGATTTCCTTTTTCAAGGCGGTTACTGTAGACTACATGGCATTTAGTTATGATATATTAATAAGTACTCTTACAAATTCTAACTAGGTCGATCTCTGTGGCAACCATATTTCAAAGGAATGTTATATAATGCTTCAAATTTACTTATCAGAAAACATAGTGATTAAATATATATATATATATATATATATATATATA
>CABFPE010000388.1:242117-270282 GCA_900660155.1 Hofstenia miamia | reverse complement strand
GTTGATCGGTAGTCAGACTAGGCAAGAATCGAAAAACTCCTAACCGTAACATAGGTGCGCTTTCGTGGCTGGCACAAAGACCCTAGAATCGATCCCGTGATGGATTCCAGCCACTACTAAACACAACTTGCCTAGCTGCACATTTAGTTAAATAATCAAACCAGATAAAGTAGAAAGAAAAATTAAATAAACTCCGAAGAATTTATTGTCCATCAGAATTATGGTTGAATCAAAGCTATTTATAAAATTTCTCCAAAAAGTACCTGCCGATTTTAAAATTCAAATGATTCGTCTGCCAATATGGCTGTTCATACGTAAGCGTTAGTTTGCTCAATTTAATTTGTCAATTACCTCTTGATCGGCTAACAAGTTTCTTATTTTGACCAATATTAAATCTTAGTTGCATTTTACAAAAATAAACTAAAGTTCACTAACTAAATTTTTACAATTAATTTCAATTAATAATCATTCGACGTTATTCAGCTTTAGTTGCTTTTTTGGGATGATGCTACACAGTCACTCTGGTCCAAGGGTGGTGCATATATTTTTCGTCTTGTAGCACATACAATTTGTAATATTTATAATAGCAAATATTACTACAAATTGGGCTCTTTCAATATTTAATAAATAAATGGAGTAAAATCGTTAAGCAATGCAAAAACAGCACTGAAGCCAGGCATCGTATTGGGCAAGATTTTTGAAAGTTAAATTTTAAAATATGAATTGGCAAAACAATTATTCTTAATATGCAGTAATATAGAAGTTTGAAAATACCAGCATAAACATTTGTGCACAAATATTTAATATTTTGATGGATGCATGAAGAGTTTTTCAAGAATTTGCTGATTCATATGACTGCGCAAAAATGAAGAATTTTAAAAATAAAAATCTTGATTAAATTTATTAGATTGTAGTTTTCCCATTTTACTCAGGGAGAATTTTTATGGTCTGTGTTTTCAAAAGTAATTAATTACAAGAGTGAAATTTGCGATTACTAGCAGCTGCTGTAGCAGGTACGTATTTAGAAAAAACTTTTAGCACAGATGTAATGCAGTGGCTTGAAACGGACTTTTGTGCTATTGGGTTTCTGGAGAATAGAAGATAGAAAAATATTAAAAATGCTTATAGGCTTTTGGAATCCTGACAGCAAGGGATTTATTTGATAAACTTTGATGCCAGCAGCTGCTGAATTTTCAGAGCCTTCATTGAAGAAGCATAATTTCTATTTGCATTACGTAATTTTATTTTACAGTTAATATATTTTGCAATTGACTTCGACATTTAAATCCATGAACTCTTTCTAAATTGTATTCCAATTTCAAATATTCATGAGAATTTATTATGCAATCCCATTTTCTATTTACTGGTTTTACTGTAATTTTTATTTTTATTGCATTTTCATCAGAATTGATTCCCTTAATTTTTTTTTCATTTTTTATAAATGTTTTAAAATAGAACCAACCAAAATGCAACTCAAATTGTTTAAGGTTAATGCAGTTGTACAATTTCGAAACTTTTGGATATATGAAATTAATGTAGTTAGTTCTTCTAATTATGCTTCAATTAAAGTCATTTAGCTTAAGGCAAATTCGAACATTCCTATATTCTCGGAGACACCCTTCTAAATCTAGAATTTTCTGGCTATTATTATCAGTGATGTCCCAATAGGTTTCTTAACATGTCTGCTAGTGGTTAGAAAAATTGCGTCTAAAAAATTTAAAATGCATCCAGGTATATTAAAGTGAAAACGTAGAATAAAAAATTAAATTTTAAGAGATAAAAGGTCTCATTTTAGCAATCAATCATTCCATAAATTTTTGCTAAAGAATCTAAAGAACTATGCATCTCCATTGGTTGCTGTTTTTCTTATTACCTAAAATTTTCGGACTGTAAATCGATGCTTTTCAATTTTCAAACCCAAAGAAAACGTTGTAGTGCAAAGAGGCCAATATTTTATGTTTTCCTAACGAATGTGGGCTTCTGGTAATCCAAAAACACCTAAGTGCAGTTTTTTGTGAAAGATATTGCAAATTGTCTTCCGGAATCTATAGAAATTCATACTTTATGCTACTCTTACATTTGTCATTAATTTAACGAAAATATCTTTACAACTTCCACTAAACATGGTGTTAGGATTAATGCATAATAAACGATATAAACCAGCTATTTAAAATGTTTTTCAAAAGAGTTTATAATATACAAGAAAAAATCTGCCATAGATTAAAATTTGTCGGACGGAATTCTAGACCCGAGTTTAAGTTGATAAAATATTGGAAAAAGAGTCTTCATTTTATATTCGTGGATTTTGTTTTCTTCCTAGAATACATAAACTAGCAGTCTAAATTGCTTCGGACTATTTAGAGATTTAAATTTTGAAAACACGTAGACCTTTTTCCAAACAGCGTCATTTATTATGTGCTTGTTCAATTTTCGTTCCCATCAAATTATTGTCTCAGCTTTCCCGTTTAAGGAAAATTTGTTTTGAAATGCAACACTACCATATTTTGTTCCAATGACACATGTTTATAAAGCATTGCCACTTGTCAAGTTTTCATGCAGCTTATATTCAGTTATTGTTGGTACAAACCATTAATTTTAATTTTTGTAGAAAATATGCCATTCGTTATGACAGAATGAATATATTTTTGATTCTAAACAAAAACATCTCGTCCTTGTATTAAATATGCATTTCATTGGCTTTCTAATTGTTTAACAAGTAGGCACAACTTAGACACAATCAAAAATAAATAGGAAAGACTCTTTCGAGCGCTGTTTATAATAAATTCTCTACTGTTGCATCAAAGGGATTGCGTTAGTTAGATATAGAACTATTCAATTCTGTTAAAAAATAGGTATTTTGTCTTGAAACAACATGCTAGCCATATTGTAAAAGCATTGCTACTGTTTGAAGGGAACTAAGTGCTGTAATCAATTACATTGTTTGCAGTAGCGGATCCAGAGGGGGGGCATAGAAGGTTTAAACCACCCCTCAACAACTTTTCTCCCCATTTTTCAATTACTTTATTTCGCCACTTGGAATCACCAGTTCTGATTGAAGCATATTTTAATTTTGATTTCTCTATTATAAGAATACATAAAAATGAAAATTTGAAAAAAATTATTTACGATCACATTTTGTTTTAGTAGTAATTCTTGCAAATTCCAGTGAAATGTTTGAAATCAATTTTTTAGCGTTGGTAAAATTAGGAAAAACTTTATTTTCCACATTTAAAGTACATCTGTGGAATAAATACGTTGGTTCTTCTAGTTTTCAATAACAAAGGAATGATTTTTACTGCAAATTAGACTTTGCATGGGAGACAGAAAATTGAAAAAATCACTTGTCAGAATATCAAAAAATTGAATTTGGATTTAAAATTTCCAGGAAAATTATGTAAATTTGACGGAAACTGTTCCAAATGTATACAACTGAAATGTTTTTAAAATTTAAACAACACTTCGAATATGCTTTTAAGCATTAGCATGGAATTTGCGAGAACTTGCAAGAAATTTAAAGTTTAAGTTGGTATTACTTCTTTGGGTTTGCAAGTAAAAACGCGTTATTTTCAATGACAAATTTGCTTAGTATATCTCAAATTTAAAACCCCACTGTGATGATAAAGCTGTATCCACCCATGGTTTGTGTATCTGTTTATATTTCATTTCACATGCTCTAGTATATAGTGATTGCTAAACACACCAATTGCAAATAATAATAATAATAAATGTATAAATTAAAAAACATAAAAGAGAGAAGAGTTTTAATAATGTTTACATAGTGAAAAATCTTTCATGAATTAAATTGGATTATTATAGATTACAACAATGAAAGAATTAAGATTTTAGTTACAGTAATTTAAAGAGGGTCTCGGTGATACGTCTTTGCAGACAGCGTTAACATCGTATGAATAATCTGTGTTTGAAACATCGTTAAATTTTGCTTCTATGTTCTCGTTTTTAAAATAAACTAACTTACAACTAGGACCGCCAATATTTTGAAATCCATACTCATCAGGGCTCATGGTGCCATTGCTAAATATCTGCCTGTAAATCTTAACATTGCCAGTAATACCATTAATTTCTCGGGCACCGTCATTTTTATTGCTTCTCAGAAATTTGTAGAACGAATTTCTTTCATTCTCAACTTTGTGCGCACATGAAGATGTTTTCCCGTCATATATGTAATAATCATTGTTGAATAGCCAGATTAAATACGATCTTCCATCATTATGGGCGATTCGTACAAATTCAAAGGTATTATCACCCTTAAAAGCACCATAAAGAGATGCGGAGCCACCATCTGTTAACGTGAATTGAAACCATTGTTTGTTTGGCCAAGTACTGCAAGGTTCAGCGCTTCCAAAATCAAAAATTAAGAGAGTTAAGAGCAAAGGCTTCCACATCTTCTCAAAGCGAACGCAAATAACAAATGAATAAGGCTTTTATCAAAACCAATAAAAAGTAATAAATTTTAAGAATTTCCATATGCTTTAAGGAAAACTCTTCAAAATGGGTTTACTACTATTTGATGCTTTTGTTTATTTCACTTACATAACATCAGCTGTTAATTTTAATTTGTTCTGAACAGTCACATTTTAGATTTATTACATGGGAAAAGAAACTCCAATCTTCAATATTTAAAAATAAACTCTTATTTGAACTTCCATAAAAAGCGTAATACACTTTCTAAAACAAGAAACAAGGTTATTTGAATAATCAATGCTATTTTAGAAAATGAGCAAAAAGAAATTTTAATTTTTTTTTCGAATTCTATAGTTTTCTACATATTTTGCAACTATGATCAAGTATATATATTTATCTAACTATATATATATATATATATNTTTTTCGAATTCTATAGTTTTCTACATATTTTGCAACTATGATCAAGTATATATATTTATCTAACTATATATATGTATATATATATATATATATATATATATATATTCTAAAAGGAAACACATTGAACCTTTCGATTATATTATATAATCATCATCAGCAAATAATTTTCGGCAAAAATATTTTTACAATATAAAACTACACTAAAATTATAGAATGAAATCTAAAATAAACATAAATACCATGTTGCATTATTTTGTTTATATAGTAACCTTGTTTTATCGATGTTGTTAATTTCACTGGCTTCTGCAATTTTTGTATACTTTTTCTTGTAATGATCTTAAAATTTTCAATGTTGATATTCTGAACGTGATAATTTAAATTTCTGATGTTAAATGGCCATTGGTATGCTCTTTGATTCGCGTATCAAAATGATGGATGGTTTCACCGATGTATGATTTCTTACAATTATCACAAGTAATTGAAGTAAGATAACTTAATCTGATAATGCTTACAACCTATGTTTGTTATTACTGAAGTTTTTAATATTTAAACACAATCAAACATTTAGTAGTTTCACTTACAAACTATGCCACTAATATCATTTATAAAGCAGAATTTAATAGCTTTAATTTTGACACATCTAATTTCACTCTTGGAAACGTGGAGAATTTTTTATTAATTGCTATTTTTTTAAAAAATATTAACGTTTCTAAACAAAGTTTAATCATTTTTTCATAATGTCCCATAATATTGAATAGAAAATTTATGATTGAATGAATTATTCCATTTCTTAAAATAAACATGCAATAATTTTAAACATAAATATTTTACACAGGTTGGAATGATTTATACAAATATATATTTTGACTTCAACAATACCTTAAAATGTAAATATTAATAAAAATTGAATAGACGCATACTAGTGAAATTAATGAAAAAGCAAATATATAAAAAATTTTGCACCTTTACAAAAGTGATATTTAAGTGTTAAAATTTCAATTATAAAAGACTTCTTTATAAATGATAACAATGACTGTGCTTGTGAGCAAAATGAGTAGGAAGTGTGATTGAAAGTAAATTTCAAAAGCATGGTTACAAAAATCACATGTTGTGAAAGATATCACAATTAAATAACTTTATACAAAACGTTTGTGGCAAATCATAAATAACATTTTATTTATTAGCAAATCACGTCGTTTTTGTGTCCAGTATGAGGACAGATATTGACGTCTTTTGGATGGCAATAAATGTTCACATAAGGACGTCTAAAAGACAAATTCGTGTTACTAGGGTCAAAACGTAGTGTGAAGGAAACCACTCATCTATAAGTAAAAATGAAATGGATCTCCGAATAATGTCTGCTACAAAATTTTGGATTAAGTTTTCCATTGCAAAATACAGCTATAAAAACAATGAAGTTCCACAGCAATAAATCACTTATCGTTCATGCGCAGCATGTTGTGGCATAAATTGATCAACTCGTGCGTTGAAACATAAACGGAAATTGATTTATGTGACATAATATATATTTGAGTCTCAGCAATTGTTAATTGGTTTTGCAATAGCTTGCAAATTTTCAAGCTGATTAATCAAAAATTGTGTCCTCATTTCACCATTTACATATTTAATAATAGACCTGAAGAAATTGTTTGAACATGGTAATAATCGAATGGTCTTTTAAATCTACATAGTGCGTTTAACGTTGGCACTAGAAAGGGAGTATGAAATGTGACATATATAATACATAATGCAATTCAAACATAAGTCAACTAGCATTGTTAATTGACTAAGTTGATCATATTAAGCCAAAGATTATACAAGTTATCCAATCCAATTCACAGTGTAGTGATTATGAGAGTCTATGAAAATAAGACAGTGCCAATAGCGTAAAAGAAAGTTTGAATGTATCAAAAACAATTCTAAATTACTATATCAGTTCAATGAAAAGTTGAATTGTAATCCAGTACAAAGTTGTAAACAAGTACAATGATTACAGCTCAAGAATTTTGTGATTATTTCAACAGTAAAGTTAAAGCATATTCTATAAATTTTAAGAACAATTCTACATGTGATTATTATATTTCTTCTTTTTATTCATCTAATGAACCATTTTCAATTGAATCAACTATTAGCATATTAATGTCATTAAATGTAGCATCATGTGAACTTCATACTATTTCATTAAAGTTAACAAAGCAAGATATTGATGCTTTACATAATATTGCTTTCCAGTTAACAAATTTCATAAATTTACCATTTGAATCTGGAATATTTCCTGAAATTGCAAAGATTAGTGTAGTCAAGCCTATAATTAAGAAAAATTGTTCAGGTGTTAATAATGTTAAAAGTTGCAGACCAATAGCTAATTTTTCATGGAAGTCAAAACTTTAGAAAAAACTTGTTCGTTGCAATTAGATTATTTTCTCGAAAAGTATGATCTTACACACAGTTTTCAATCTGGTTACAGAAAAAGATCATTCAATAGAAGCATTACTTGTAAAATTAATAAATGATATCCTTCCTGCAAAAGCTTCAAATGAATGCACCATGCTAATACTTTTAAATCAAAGTGCAGCATTTTATTTAGTAGAACATTCAATACTAATCAAAATTTTCGAAAATTGTGGAGTAAAGCATACTGTGCTCAAATGGATGCAATCATATTTGACTGAAAGAATGCAATATGTTTCATTTAATAATATAATAATATAAATCGTTCAAAAATATATCTGGAGTCCTTCTAGGCTCTATTCTAGGCCCTATTTTGTTTGTAATTTATTACTCTTTTTATAGGCAAACGTCTAGTATCTCATTCAATTAATCATCATATGTATGCTGATGATATAAAATTTTTTGTAACAGCAAATTCCAAAAATATGGACATTACTCAACAGTTCTGCTTAAAGATGATATGCAATTTAGAAAAACTACTATTTTCTGCGCATCAAATTTTAAATACTTCAAAAACTAATATCTTAACGCTTTTCAATAATCAACGTTTTAATGAATATACTGAAAATGCTCGTAATCTTGGCTTAGTATTCTATAGGAATTTTATAATGAAAGATTATGTATCTTAGTTTGTTAAAAATTCATACATTATTCATAACTTCTAGGCAATACTTGATAAAAATTAGAAATCATAAATATATTAAATCAAAAAATCGATTTCAATTACTGGTGCCTATATTTTAAACAATTTTATTGCAAATACCAGAAGTGCGAAAACTTTATCAAGTTTTAAAAATTTGCTTAAAACAGAACTCTTTGAACTACAATTAGTTGAACACAATATTTAAACAAATATTTTGTTATTTTATAGTGGAGTAGAATTTGCTTTACAAATATGTGCGCAATATAAGAAATACATTATTATTATTATTATAAAACAAAATTACTTAGTCCTGACTGGGATGTGTCTAGAAAATGGCTGAATTTAAACTTCAATATGTATATATATATATATATATATATATATATATATATATATACAGAGATGTAAAAGAACCCTAACATTTTAATTTCTAACTTCAAGAAATATTTTCCGGCACTAAATAAAAACAATTGAACACATTTCTATTATCACAAAACAATAATTAACAAAATAGTTTTAAAACTTAAATTACAAATTATGAAATAAATTGAACACTTTATGAATTGTAGTCACTTTTCAAAAGTGCAAGTATTTACTTTGAAGCATATTTTGCTAAGATTTATATTAATTAGAATTAATTAGAGCACATTGTTTAATCATCAGAAATAATACAATTTGTGGGAAATTGATACAGATTTTTCAGTATACTACCCCACATAGCTAACTACTGGTAGACCACCATTGGCAGAAAAGATGGGGTTTGGCCACCCATGCACCAGTGGCTAACTGGTGGTCCACTGGTAGCTAATTGGTGGCCCATTGATGTTCTAAATATAACTTTTATATTGAGAAATAGTTTAAACATAGCAGTTTAAACCAAAACCAGCCAAACAAAAATCTGAATGAAATGCTAACAAGCCTAGAAATCATATTGATTTTAATTTGGTAATGGAAAGTAGAAAGATTTTCTTTATTATAAACAATAACAACAAGCATACAAAAATGTTCAATTTATATTTAATTTTCAATTTCAGGAGAAATTGCAATTTTTAAACAGTATTTTTTTCCAATAACTAAAAATAATTTTGGCCCTATTTTAAGTACTCATGTAGACATTAATTTCAAGGTCGGGAATAATCATGAAAAAAATTATTTTGAAATTTCATTTTGCACATATATGTTTACTTGCCAGCATTAGCTCATATATTATTTATGATTAAAAGTAAATCAGATGTCACTAGTGGTCCACTGGTGCCTATGAGTGGCTGCAATTTCCGCTGCTGCAACTACTTCTCCATGGGTGGTCCACTGGTGGGGACTGGTAGCCGCCCATGCCACTCATTCCCCACCAGTGGACCACTTGTGGTGGCTACATGGAACAATAATTAGTTAGGGTGTTCTGTCTATTTAACAAAATTGATTCTTCATGATTTTTAATTAATATGGCTTCAGATATTTTTGAAATTTTTGATTTTAATTTATTCTAAAATGGTCAGGTTCTATGTTAGGAATGTGCATAAATACTTCAGATTAAAAATGTCTATTAACACCTTTTCTCTCATTCATAGTCATTTCAAGCATCTGCACCCATTTGCTAAATTTTGTTGGGTAATTATCTATCATACCTGTAATTTTTGGCAAAATTGCTTTACAAAGAGTGATATTGTCAATTCTAGATTCTGGGAATATGGAATCTTCAAACAGCATTTCTGCTTCAGGTTTCTGTTCCAATTTTTGTCTGAATTTTTGTGTTACGGTTTTAATCATTTTGTAGCTGAATTCCTTTTCTTGCTCTGCTTTAGCAGTTTTACACTTTTCATTTTCTGTATTGTTGTCTGGGCTCTCACAATTTAATGATTGTGTTTTTTCCGGTGGTTTGCCTTTTCACAAGTTTCTCTCTCTTTATTAGCATTAACAACTTTATTTCATTTCTCAAGTTATTGATTTCAATCTGTTTTGCCTCATTATCTTCTTTCAATTGGTAATCCAAAGGCTGCAAATAACATACTAAAAAATCCTTATGATAAAATTTGTAATGTTTTATATCAAAATTCAAAATAAAAGTTATTTAATCTATAACTTTTCATGATAATGTCACACAACTATAAGTATTAGTAAATATTATTTTAGAGAAAAATTTATTTAAAATTTCACACCACAAATTTAACTTGTTAATCAAGTTAGACATAAAAATGCTTCAAATTGACAAGAATGTTACTAAGAAGCCTGTGTCAATTCTAGGAAATATTACTAACCTCAAAACTGTGGTTACTATATTTTCTTGGCTCAGTTTAGGTTTTGAATGAAATTGCTGATTGTTTTTTTGTATACTGCTAGTAGTATATTTACACTTGCATGACATAAGATTTGTACGTCTAATAAAAATTTGTCCTCTTCTTGTATTATAAATGATATGTTTGTGAACTGTCCCCCATTATGCTACTCATTGTATTACTAAGTCTAAGAATTGAGAAGCATCTTGCCATTGCTGATAAAGTTAACAACTTAAGGAGATCAGTTCAAAATGTACTAGACTAATATCTTCAATAAATGCTGTTTTTAAAATTTTTCAGATGCTATAGTAGAACACCAAATTATTGTTATCATTATCTGCAATAACCTATCCAAAGAATCTGTATCATATGATACAATAACTAAAAATAAATTGAAATGTAACTTTTAAGATATATTATGGTCATATAACTTTGCTTACATTGTGCTGTTTTGTCTCACTTAACGAATTTCAGATGTTACTAGTTCCCAAGATTGGTGTTGTGCAAAATTCTAATCTATGTTTATTAACGCCAAAAGAACTAATTTAACAAAATAATCATCTCTACTGATGTCTGCATTTCATATTGACAAGAATTTCACTGAACATCTTAAAAAGATGTGTACACAGTAATTTACAAGTCATAACAGCATTTAATCACTATAAATTAAAACTTGTAGTGCAAGAACGCCCTAAGTTCAAATGGATTGAAGCCAATAAATGGCCTTTCTTGACTTTAACTTTGTTAATGTAGTATGTTTCTGTTACCTTACCCTTCATCTATTATGATCAAAACAAGTGTCATTTAATTTATTTTGCACCCAACAAATTGTAGATCATCTTCACATGATTAGCAAAAAGTTTGGAAATCTTGGAAAATATTTGCTAAATCTCTGGCAAGTTTACCAAATATTTGGCAAATTTTAGTAAATTAGCATTAAGCACTCATGAATTTGAAAAATTGAGAAAATTTTTCCACCTATTTTTAAACATGTATGAACTAAATCTTTTTAAAATGAATGTACTACATAGCTTGAGAGAATAAAAAAGTTACTCGTCATCATCATTTTGAATTAATAATGGAATTGAGTTCCACATAAATTTCATTTATAAAATTTTGTGTTAAATTATTTATAACATTTATTGATTTTCATTACCATAAAGATGTTTCTCTGCAGAATTGAACTGTGAAAAAGCTTATATACCCTGTGTTTCTAAAGTATTTGCGAATTTAAAAATCTTATATCTCTCAAAATAATAAAGATATATGTAAAACTGAAAAACTTTATTGAAGTAAACATTTTCGGATTTTATTTTTTAACTACAAAAATAATTTTAAAAAATAATGTCATTCAAATGTCTACCTCGATGTTCTACACAAGATTTCAGCCTTTTTAAAACATCTTGAACTGAATTTTGAAGCATTGACATTGGAATGTCCTCAAAAACCTGTGTGATCTTTTCCCTCAGTTCATCAAGGTTCTTGGGACGAGGAATACGGTAGACCTTGTTCTTCATGTAACCCCACAGGAAAAAATCCAGTGGTGTTAGATCGGGACTACAAGCAGGCCAAAATTCTTCAGTTCTGTTATTGATTAATCCTCCTGGAAACAATCTCTTCAGAGATTCAAGAGCACTGTTTGAAGTATGGGCACGAGCTCCGTCTTGTTGAAAGACAGAGGATCGCCGCAGCTTCTTCCTCTTCAGAAATGGGACTATTGTCTCTTCAATAAAGCTGATGCCAGTCTCAGAATTCAAGGTTGAGCTAAGAGGAAGAATGACAATTGGGAGCTTTGTTTTACCAGAAAATCCAGCCCAGACCATCAAATTAGAGTCAAATTGCTTCAACTCTATTGGAGATGGCTGTTCATGGCCCCAGAAACGAGTATTTTGTCTGTTGACTACTCCGCTAAGTGAGAAATTTGATTCATTTGAAAACATAACATCTTTTATTGATTCGCTCTGGTAATCACGGAGAAATTTTTCTGAAAAGGATAATCTTCGTTCTCAGACCTAATCAGTGAGGAGTTGCCCAAGTTGAATTTTGTATGGACGCAATTTTAAGTCATATTTCATTATTCTCCACGACGTAGAGCTTGAACAACCCACTTCACTAGAAACAATTTCTGGTTATTGGCAAAATTCCTTCTTCTTTCAGCCTCGCAATTGCTTCCATCACAGCCTCAGAATCTTGATCAGATCTGCAATCTCCTCTACCACTTCTTGGTAGAGCATCGACACTTCCATGTGCTTCACACTTTTTAATCAATGCTCTTAAAGTGGATTCCTTTGGTCGACGAGAGGAATCTTTTATTCCATGTAAAGAACAAAACTTTCTAATAGCAGCAGCATAGCTCTGACTATTCTTATAAAACATCACAACTAATTCAGTTTTGTCTTTCTTTTCCATCTTAAAATAAACCCGAACAATCAGCACTATTGATTTCCAATAAACTTAAATTATCACGTGATAAATAAATATGTAAGCAAAAATTTAAAATCGCAAAGAGTTTAGAAACACATGGTATAAGTATTTTTGTTACAGTATTTAATGCGTTTTTGATGTTTATTCTATATATTGTGTAATCTTTTCAGCAAATAGTAAAGTTTATTTTTCAACAACATCATGTATTTCGTAGAATGCCTTCAAATCTGTATTTATGTACGATATTAAATAAAACACATAAAAACAACACTGTTAACGCTTCAAAATACGGAAATAAAATCTGAATATACAACAAAGAATTGTCGAATTTAAGTGTATGTCGGGGTTACTCTACCAGTCAACGGACTGAAGAGTGGGTGGCAACAGATCAGCTCTGGCACTTCCCCTAGAAGTGTGCTGCCGGCTTAATCATGCTTGTCCTCTGGCGACCCCTGGCACGCAGAGTGCTGATCTGTGTTGAGTCTGATCAGCAGAGAGTGAAGCCGAAGGCCGAGCTTCATGAGAGGGTTGCGCCTCTCTACAGCTTTCGCCAACCAAGGCTACTAACTGAGGTAACTCGTGAGCACCTGCGTCTGCCTGTTATGGAGATCCTGATATTTTGGAGATGTTTGTTAACACTTGAGTGCAAAGCACCAAGTGACGTCCTAAAATCTCCGTAACTTAGAATGTCGGATCATAACTAAAACCCATGACAGAGCAAAGCTCCCTCATAGGTAAGGCCCAGCAAATGCTGGCCTAGGCCTATCTAGAGGCCAGAGACAGAGGAAAATCCTCTGTATAACTGCCCTCGTAGACGCACTCTACGGCTCTGGGCATAGACGTCGCCGTCTGCTCCACAGAACAGACAGTCTCACATCATCATCACCGCCCCCATATGTGCAAAGCACACATGGTTGCACCTTCTTATACCCTATTGTTTAACGTCCACTCTAGGTTCGGGACTCCGCAAAGCGACGCGCCCATCAAGTATTGGCTCAGCGTCTCTGCTTCTCCAGGAACCACCACGAGGAGGTTACTCTCTAGGACGATTCAGGCATAGCCCTTTCGGTTCCCAGGACATGGGTACAAATTTTTCCTCGTTTTTTGAAAGTTTATACTAATACTGTCAAGAAGTTTGCATTTTGTTCAATGCCCATGACGTAAAGATTTTAGCATTTTATTCAGTGATTCAAGCAGGCTTGTCCATTGGACAGATTTTTCTGTTCAATCCAATCATATAGAAAAATTTTAGAATTTTCCAATTGCAATCCAATCAAATTCCAATGTAAGATTGAGTTTGCTAATCCACATTTTGTATGCGAAATACATGACATGTTTTTGTATTCACATAATATTTATTTGAGTATAATAGATCTGAGCATCTAATAAGGCCTGAATTTCGCTGGTAAAAATAAACAATGCAGAATTTTAAGGAAAGTATTAGGGAAAGCAGAATGAATTATTTTTTACAGAACAAATGCATTGATTTTATTTTAAGAATTTCTAGATTCGATCAACATTACTCTCAATACTGGAAACCTGTTAATATCTCTATTTGTTTGTTTCAAAGTAAAGTTTCAGTTCTAGTTATGCTCCTCTCTTAGAGTCTTGCGGGAATACCTCCGTGGGATCGGGAGGAATTTTTGAACTGGGGCTGTGACAATTTTTTTTAAAATTCTGGGAGCAACAATTTAAAATGTTTCATTCATTAATTTTTTATCTGCATTTTACAAATTTTGAAACTCATCAATTCATAGATGCATTTCTTAGAACTGAAACATATTAGAAGATGGCCTCATCATTAAAATTCCAACCCACTAAACCCAATGATTTACAATGATTTGGAGTATTTTTATTCAAGCCCCGTTGTTGATGTAACATCTTTCTTTGGGTCAGATTATAAGAAACACATGCAAGATGCCACGGAATTTCAATATGATGAAACATTTGATCTCCTATAATTTAGGCTAGGGCACGTGTCCTTGTCCGGTCTGTAACCATAAAAATAGGCCCGTGGGCTTGTCCGTAGCCGTATGCTAAGCCCGTTATGCCCGTTGCTACTTGCTAAATGGTATTTGACTAAAATATCTTGATGCAACAAGAAAAACTTCAACTGTGCTATTAAAAAGAAACATACTTTAACTATCATAACTATCAATGAAGTTTACATCAATAAAAAATTAAATTTTTTGTTGAAGTCACTGCAGAGTTTAATTTTACAACTATAAAATCATAATTAAGTTATGTTTTGAACAAATTAATCAACAAATTTTGTCAATTATTGATAACTAGGCCTAGGATTTATATTTCCATGATAGCTTCCATGATAGCTCGCATATTCCATCATATTTCACACGCTAATGTCACAGATACCAAATATTTAACTGAAATTTATATGGTCCTGCAACATCTCGAAACTGAAGGCTCACAAATATTGGAAATTTTGAAACTCGTTTACTTGCTGGACGACAGCTTAATGTAGGAATTGTGTTTCATTACGATATCTTTCAGTTTCGCCCTGAAACTATAACGCAACTGCCAAGGGTTCTTATTTCTTTGCAGCGAATCTGAGATACTTGATAATGTCATAGAACTAATGCAGGGTTGATGTACAAAGAAAAGCGGAATGTCGTACAGGGAAGCTCGATTTCCAATACATGAGAACATTTGAACAAGCTATAAAGAAGAAAAAATCCATGCAGCTGATTTTAATCCTTTAAATGTTCCTATATACAGAATTGTTCCTTTAATCTATATCGATCAAATTCAAAGACGAATGTACATGACTGTTGATCACTTGAAACACTGTTTATGTGTCTATTAGTATAAATGTGTATACCTTGGTAATTGAATATCTGTTTTATAATTTCTACAATAAATCTACATGAAGATTAGTATTACACCAAATACAAATACATAGATATAGAGAATATACCTAATGTACATCAAACAAATGATTTTAAGAATATAGACCATCGAGTAAAAATGACAAATATTCATGCAGAGCCCTTATGCCCGGCCCATGCCTGTAGTATAGAAGCCCTTGCCGGTACACTTGTCCGTGCCCTACCCCAGCCTATCATATTGGAAGAATTTAACTTCCATAAAACTTAGATAAGTAGCAAGAACTTATTTAACGTTTCAGAAACAGCTCCTGATCTAGTGCTTAGTTCAAAACTGGAATTACGATTTTTAATTGACCCAAACACCTGCACTTTGCCCATCTGAGCGAACTCTGAGTTATCAAAAAATACAATATACAATACAATATAGCTTAAAATCGAGCAATTCATATTTTATGTTTATGGGTTATTGGGAGATTTGCAGAATTCGTGCTATGTTAATGGGTGACTGGTGGGAGTGTCATCAAATCATTGTCCTGCCACAAGGCTATTCCCTCCCTAGTGTTAGTGTAGCGAGATCCTTCAACCAATTGTATGGTATTCCTCAGTAAATCACCGTCATTTAGGAGGAAAAGTGGAATTCTTAAAGAAAAAGGAAATTATTGCTTATTGAGTTTTTGCATACAAAATATACTACAACTACTACGATGAAGGCTTTATTAAGGGACGTAAATGGATTTAAGAAATTCGTTTATCGTATGGTGCCCGATTAGAATACAAAAGCACAATGATAATGTAAGTTCAAATTTTTCAGACATTGTATCAAAAAAATTATTCAAAACATAGTTATTTTGTGGATTAAGAGTCAACATTGCAGTTAGTTACCATGATATTTCGTATTACATTCAGAATATTATTAGACCTATATCAAAATCAATTATTTTAAGGGAACTCCATTGTAAAAACAGCTGTGATATTTCGAAAATTTTTGTAAGATTATTCCAATGAAAATCCAATTGGAATCCAATGAATTGCAAATTTTGATTGTCCAACCAATTCTAATCCAATTCCAATGTCAAATTGGAATCCAATTAGATTCCAATTCCAATGGACAAGCCGGGATTCAAGTCTCGATGGTTGAATTTATTCAACAATGTAAGCTATTTTTGCACGTGTAGTATCTCGACCAACAAAAATTTGTATTAGAGTTGTTAAAATCAATTTTATAAACGGAAATTATTTCTAATCACAGATCGCGTTAAAGCATCATGGAGAAAATAGCAAAAATTTCCTAAGTATTGTTAAGAAATTTGTTGGTCTGTACGAAAATTGATTGATATTTAAAAACATGAGGGCGTATTTGCTTCAAGAAAAAATACAAGTATCATTAAAATACATAATTTTATAATTATTTGCTTTTGAAACTGATAAAAATATATGTGAACGGTGTATTAGGGGCAAAACACATTACAAAACACAATTTACAAGTTGAAAAGAGTTTAGATGGACAGATACACTTTCATTTTTTCATTCTTTCACGTGTTAATACATTAGCCCAGGTATATTATTTTGATTGGCTTAGATGGTGATGCTATCACATAAATGAGTGATAATTTTAACTCTTATCACTCTTACGTGCGATATTAAATAATACAAATAAAAACAAAACCATTAACTCTTCAAAATAGTGAAAAAATCTGAATATACAATAAAGAATAGTTGAATTTAAGTGTGTACGTCTTCTTTCTCGTTTTTGAAGGTTCATACTAATACTGTCATGAAGTTTCCATTTTGTTCAATGCCTATGACGTAAAGATATCTTCATTTTAGCATATTATTCAGTTTTTACAATGATTCAATTGGTGATGGTTAAATTTATTCAACAATGTAAGCTATTTTTGCATTTTAATAAGTTAATATTACTAACTTTGCTTCATGTGATTACGAATTATTATAAAATTTCATAATGTTTCTACACGTTTAATTTCTTTGTTAACAAAAATTTACATTAGAGTTGTGGAAATTATAATCTTCAATAGCTTTATTTGTTTGCTCCATGCATATGCACAAATAAGATATATACATATTTAGAAAAATGTACCGAAAACTTAGATGTACATATACTACAAACTAAGCTACAATAATTAAATTAAAATGCACACAGATATTTACAATTAAAATGGATTAAAAATAAGAAGTTTCGCTACAGTTTTAACATTTTAAGTATTCTGTTATTATTTTAGCAGTTTTTTAAATTCATTTATATTGCTGGCTTTCCTTACACTGATAGGTAAATCATTCCACAGTTTGCAAAATGTGGTTGTAAAAGAATTTCACCAGTATTTGCTTCTTGGATGTATATTGCTTACGGACATGTTTGCACTGTGATTATATTTTATATATTTCTTTGTTAGTGCACAAATACTTGTTTTCAACAGCCTAAACATGTGTACTAAGCTGTCGTACTTGGTTATAGTAAATGGACGAAGCAATGATAATGTTTGCAGTTTTTTGCTAACTTGATGTTTACTAATGGAAAACATGACACAGATTGACCAGTTAAGCAATCTATTTATACGCTCATGATCAGCAGTCTTAATATTGCTTAAAAGAATGCAAACATATGTATATTGACTAATTACAAATGCGTTGATTAAATCTTTACTCTGCCTAAACCGTTTTATTTATTTTAAATGCTGTATTCCAAACGCCATCTTGCGAACCTTCCTGTTTATGAAATCTTTATAACAGAAGTGTTCATCTATTTCCACCCCTAAGTACTTTACTGACTTGCTGTTTTGGATTGGAGATATACCGTAGGAAACGTTTAGACTTATGTCTCTAGCTATTGCTTCCGATCCACTTGAAGCGAAGATGATGAACTGAGTTTTTTTGCGAATTCATTGTTAGAATGTTTCTGGCTAAATTAAGTAACCACAGATTTTGGTTAAAGTGTTCTGCAAATTTCTTGTGGCTATTATTGGACTCACATGTTTATTTATTGCGCAAATGTCGTTTGCATTTTGAATTAGTTCCACGTTGACAATATATGTTGATAAATCGTTTATGAACAAATTGAAAAGAAGAGGACCAAGCACTGTACCCTGTAGAACCCCTTTATTAGTTGCTAAGTACTCACTATATACATTATCAATTAACGAAGCTGTTCAAAAACATTCTTGATGGAGCACTAAATCCGTAATTTTCTAATTTTACATCTAGAATTTTGTAATCAAGACTATCAAACGCCTAACTAAGGTCAAGCAAAGCAATTCTGCACATATGTTATTGTTGAAGAAATAACGTGTTTTTATGTAAATTCTAGTAAAGCATCAATAGTGCCTAGCCCTTGTCTAAAACCAAATTGATTTGAACATAGTACATTATTTTCCTTTAGGCATAAATTTATTTTTTTGCATAGAAACCTCTTAAATATTTTTGAAACAGGATTTGTGACAGAGATGGGCCTATAATTTATGCAACCTGTAGGGTCTCCTTTCTTAAAAATCGCGATGATGTCTGCTCTTTTTAGACATTCAGGATATTTATTAATATGGATTGCGTTATTAAAAGCAAATAGAAGCTGTTCTGCGAAATACTTTATGTATTTTTTGATGATGAATACTGGCACATTGCAACTTCCGCTTGAAATACTCGAATCAAGTTTGCTTAAAACTCTAATGAGCTCTTGCATACGGATGTAGCCGAAGTTGAAGACGTTCTGCAATGGCCTAGTCTTATTAATAAATGGTTCCTTCTTACCTCTAAATGCTATGTTCATTGCTTCAGCAATTAGATTTTTATTAGTGATGCTTTCATTATTAACCTCAGTTTCTTGAATGGTGCAATCAAAAGGTTTTTCCTTATTTAAAAACCTATTAATAAACTGCCATTTATTTCGGGCTTGAGTGAAGTTTTCAAAGAAGTGTTTGTCTTGTTGTTCTCTGATCTTAGTTTTTGTCTTAGATTAGATTTGATTTTACTTCATTATATGCAGCAACGTTAATTTGAGTATGATTTCTAGAAAGTGAGTTCCAGATCTTCTTTTTTTTAACTTCTAATACGTTTATTTCTTTGCTGTTTATTTTTTTGTGGGCGTTGACTTTTATATATCTATATTGAAATGGTGCATTCGTATTTAAGCAAATAATTAATTGTTTCATAATAAATTCAATCATGTCTCCTGGATCTTGCAGTGGATATACGTAATCCCATGGTACATTTTCTAGGGAATTTCTAAAACTGCGGGTATAAATTCTCTTCATGTTGTTGTGGAGAATTTAATTGCTAACAAATAAACATAAGTAATGGTTTGAAGAATGAATTAAGATGTAATTTCTGAAAACCATGGATTCAGTATTTGTTAAAAAGTAATCAATTAAGTTGTTTCCTCTTGTTGGAACGTCTTTATTTCTTCACAGATTAAGTTTATGTACTTTGTCTCACTTTTGGCAATAATTATATCTTTAAAGGGGATTATTTCTAATCACACATCAATCGCTGAGAAAATAAATCCAAAAAGCAAAAAAACTTAGAACATTAGAAAATTTAAAGTCGATTTCTTCTTTCACATATTTTTGATTATTAGTGTTTTTTTGGAATATTATTTCTAGATCTATACGTTTAGAAGCTTAAAATGGGAGGGTATACAAAATCAAAATGCTATGCAAACGAAAATTGTTAAATGTGTTAAAGTATTTACTAATAAAACCATAGCAAATCGAAAAATTTCAGATGTATTAAAACCCTTACCAATACATCGAACTCTGGAATTATAATGGTGGGAACGCCTGTACAGTTGTTAAATTTATAACGCTTTAGTTTTTTAAAGAAAAATTATAGTTTTAGATTAGTTTTATAAATTTTGCCTTTTTTCAACAGAAATTTGTTTCCGTTAAATTGATATGAATTTCATGAATGATAATGATTTCATTGATTACTTTATTCGTTTATGTAAAAAAAAAACCAAAGAATTCAGAAGTAATTTGTTTATCTATAATTATTGGAAATCTTAAATAGAAAGCTAATGTAGAATCCCGATCACATTCTGAAGCTGTGAAAATTGAACCTGTTGTTCAGCAAATAGTTCAGAAAAAATCTTCATCGAAGATATTAGTTCAAGAAACACATAAAGTGCTTTCAAACAAGCTTACTGAAAGCACCAAGGAACTTTTGTTCAATCAAAATATAATATCAAGAAAAAATACAGTAATTGAATGTTCTCATGAGAATTCAGTTGTTGAGATTAAAGAAAAACTTGAAGCATCTGGGTTTAAATTTAAAGTGGTAAATCAGCGTGATAGTAATATCAGGCTTTGCAGGATTCCTTGATTTGTTTTCCAAGATGATATGCAAAATGAGCTTAAAGATTGCGGTATAAATGCTAAGTTTTTGTTTAAACAACGTGCTTCACATATATTTCGTCTTGACAACTCAAATCTAAGAAAACTCATTAACTGTTTTCCTAATTATAAATTTCCATCCATAACTTCATGTATGTTACTTCCTTTCAAACTGTTTTGCATGCCAAACTTTTGTATTAAATGCAAGAAGTTTGGTCATTCAATGAAGGGCTGCAAAAGTAATGAACCTCTTCCATCAGAGGACGTAAACAAATCTAATTGTCTATATTGTAATTCTCAACATAGCCATTATGAGTTATGTAGTGTTCTTCAAATAGAAATTATCAAATATATTGGACGTGTTAACCTGATAGATGTCAATCCCTTTTTCATTCAACATAGTTTGAATAGCATCAAGTTTTGCTTCAAATCATAATTAGTTCTCATAATCTTTCTGTTATATCATTCAATGCGTACAAATCAATCATGCAAATTGATATTATTGAAAATAATTTTCCAGATATTCTTCTGCAAGAACCACCAAGTTATTTCAAATTCAAACTATCATTTCATTTTAAACTCAAGTCTTAACACTGCTGTGATGTACAAGAGAAACATTCCTTTAAGAATTGTTAAGAAACCAGTATTACCAAAACTGTGAAATAGTATCTGGAGACAAATGTATTAAAATTTATTGCATTATACATGCCACCCAACACAAATACTGTTGTTTGAGAAAATATTAGATCAGCTGACAATGTTTATTCAGAGAAACAAACACACTGCTATTATAGGAACTGATTGTAATGCACATAATTACTTATGGGATAAAAACCATGATACAAAAGGTTATATACTATCAAATTTTGCAATGCAATCATGCCTTGATATACTTTTCCCTGTATCACCTAGTTTTCTACAGGTCTACAGGTCTACAAATGGAAGTTCTACAAATGATTTATTTTTGGTTTCCAAGAAAACAAGTATAATTGAACAAGGATTTTTTAATGACTTTGATAATTTTCTATCATTTCATAGACCTATTCATATCTATATTCAAGTTATGTCTTCACATTTAAAAGAAATTATTGATTATAAACAATATCACTTAATTCTTTCAATGCTACCTCTAAATATTGATACAAATAAAATGATTCCTTTACATTTGATTCATAATTATGTAGCTTTATTCACTCAGAGATTGAAATATGCCTCAAATATGTCAAAGCATGTAACATCTGTTATTCCAAAAAGATGGTGGACTCCTGAATTAACAAATTTGAGAAAATGATGCATGTCTGCAAAATTATCAAACACCAATTCATATTCTAAGTTATGTAAAGAATACAAGACAAAAATTGTTTCAGCAAAGAAAGTAGCATGGCAACAGTTTTTGTCTGAAATTAATCATCCATGTAAAAGTAAATTGTCTTCATTTAAAAAGCTGATTGAAACAACTAATAAAAATTATTACAATTTTTCTGAAGATGCATTGATAAAACATTTCTTTGACAAGCCAAAGGATTCTGATTTTGACTGGCATCCAATTTTATTTCTTAAATGTTGAAATTCAGATGGTTTAGTTACTCTTGAAGAACTAAAAAATATTATTTCTAAATCTAAGAATACAAAATCACCTGGTTCTGATGGAACAAGCATTTAAAATTTCTATCAAGTCAAGAGATCTCTTTTTTACATTGTATTTTGAATTCATGTCTATTCCATTCTTATTTTCAATTACATTGGAAAACTGCTATTGTCAAATTTATACCAAAAACTGAAAACACTACAAAACCAAATCATTATCATCCAATTAGCTTAACAAGTAACATTGGCAAGATTTTAGAAAATATTGTAATTTCCCACTTAAAGATAAATAAAGTGAATTTCTCAAAATTTCAATTTGGATATAAACAAGGTGTGTCCACTAATGAAGCTCTACAAAGAAATACATCATATATTTCTTCAAATAATAATCACTGTTATACAGTAGCATATGATTTTAGTCAAGATTTTGATTCTGTTTTATGTTAAAAAATTATTAATAATTTATTCACCAAATCTTGCCCTTTACATCTCATCAAATTTTTATACTCTTATCTTCATAATAGAAACATTATTTTTATAATTGTGGAGTACCACGGGGTGGAGTACTATCCCTGTTTCTTGTTAATTTAGTGCCTGAGTCTTCTATATGAAATTACATTTTCTTCTACTAATCTAACAGCTTATGCTGATGATGTAACAGTTCAATCTTGCTCTCTAAATGACATTTACAGAATCCATCACAAAATGATAAATAATTGCTTAGGCTTGAAACTAAATGTTGAAAAATCAAAAATTATGCTTTCATCCAAAAAGCATGTTAAAGAAGCATCCTTCTGTAGATGAGATAAAAGTCTTGGACCTAACATTAGATAGCAATTTGAATTTCCATTTACATTTTAATGTACTGCATCACAAACTCATAAAGAAATCATTCCAAATTAAACAAATTGCACAAAGGCAATTTGGTTTAAAATAATCTGTTATATATGAAATATATAATCTTATGGTGATTCCTTCTGTTAAATATGCTTCTAAAGTTTATCTTCCTTACATTAGGAAATCAGATGCAGAAATTAAATCTTTTCATAATAAAGTTCTTCTTTGATAACAAGAAAATATGCAATAATATGCTCTAGATCATTTAGTACTGCTGCTTTGAACATTATAATTCCCTTATCTAGAATTACTCCTTTAAACAAGATTCTCTTTAAATATGATTTTGAAAGTTTCTATGAAGAATATGCTAATCCAAGAATAAAAAGCATATATAATTCTCCTAATAAGATAATATCACTGCCTGTAAATCTTGATCATCACTGTACTTCACAAATAACTGGTCACTGTAAGCTTAATTCATTCATGGCAAAGTTTGCTTTAGTTAGGAGTATGTGTTGTTATTGTCATACAAAAGAAAATGCTAGCCATTGCTTGTTTTTCTGTAGCAAATTTAATAAATTTTGTAGCTTATTAAATATATCATTTCCAAGGTTGACAACTCTTGCAAATTATGAATGTGTTATGGAATACATTGTTAAAACTAAAAGACTTGATAATTATCTTCTAAAACATTAAGTTTAAAGAAACTACTTACTTCATTCTTCATTATTATCTTAAGTCAAAATTAAGGTGCTTATAACTTTAATTATAAATATTTATAAATTTTCATGTAATTGTATATTGTCCTAAGCTAAATGCTTCTGGAATTTAATCAGTTAATAAAAATGCGTATTTTAGAGACTCAAATGGTGGAAAAATACTTGGAAATGATCTATTATTTTTCACTTTTAACTATATATATAATTTATATTCTTACATATACTATTTTCAATTGAAAATATTTTCTAATTTTTTTAAGTACTATATCTGTGCTTAAATTTATTTTATAGAGCTTTGATATTCATCTTCAATTTGAAAAATTTGCTTCTTTTCACTTGAAATTATATATTTTGTAGAATTATTTTAATAACCATAATCATTTTTCAATTTTATGAGCACTTAATGCTATTTCACAAACTGTGTACAAGTATAAAAATTTAATCATTTTTGTGTAAATGTATTTGTATGCAAATGTGTTAGTCCTTTTGTAATTAAAATTTTTGCAAGTTTCATGACACCTAATTGATTCATTTTCATAATGGCGATATTTATTCATTTGCTATTATTAAAAATTGCTCATTGCCTGAAGAAAAATGCAAATGTTAATGCTTTTAACATTGTAAAGTGGTGTATAGCATTGAAGGCATTTCATTTTTAGTTTAGAAATTTGGAGTCTCATTTTCCACTTTGTAGATCAATACATAAATGCACATGTTAGGAATGATGTTAGCAATGATTTTTATATTCCTTTTCTTTAAGGCTTATGCATAAATACATTACAACAGCAACAGCAATCTACATTTATTCTAAGACATAGCATTTAAGAGAATGTGTTTTTTGTGATTTGTTTTTGCATTTTTGTACAATATTACATGCTGGCATAATGGAATTTCAGATTGATGAAAGAACTACTCTGAAAGATTTCAAACTTTTTGGTGAGTTTTTTCTATAATTAAATCTTAGATATTGTTTTGATTCTTGCATTATTATTTCTAGTTAGTTTTGCAGATATTTCTTTTAAAAATTTAATCAATTTTATTTTAATGAATTTCCTGTCTAATGTAAAATTAATTATATACTTTATCATAAATAAAACGTCCTTTGTTGGTTAATACACATTTTTAATTGAATTTGCTTAAACTTTTAATTGTCTTGTGTGAAACTGTGAAAATTTACATCTATTTCATATGTCTAAAGTGTTTAAGTTTAGCAAAATATTTCTCCAGTTTGTATTTGGTGAGTTTTGCATCTATCAATTATGTTCCTTGAAGCAGTGTTGCATATTTAAACATTGTTACAACAAACATGCCTTAAGTGAAATTTGTCATAAAAAATATCAGTTTTTTCAATTCTAATAAATGAAAAATAAAAACTTCGTCAAAAAATTAATTTTAACTGTCAAAACCATTTCTTGTCATCAATTGTATCACTTTGATAAAACCCTATAAATCAAAATTAAGAACTTTGTCAAGAAATTAATCTAACTATGTCAAAAACATTTCTTATCATTGATAATGTCACTTTGCCCAAATCTTCACAATCAAATTCAAAAACTTCATCAAAAAATTAATTTCAACTCTGTCTAAACATTTCTTGCCATCAATTATAACACTTTGCCAAAATCATGAAAATCAAATATAAAAACTTGGTCAAAAAATTAATTTGTTCAAATTAACTTTGTCAAAAATATTTTGTGACTAGATGGTGTTCCAATAGAATTACTTCAATTACATATGGAAAATATTCACTGGTGTTATGAGAAATTCAGGGTGTCCTAATGTAATGGGGTCTGTCCATCCTTAACTACTAGTAGTTGTAAAGTTAACACATCTCATGGAGTGTCTAGGACCTTGTTTCTGCAGGCTGCATTGATTGTTTACATGTACACAGGGCTCCTATTTTTATATTTACATGTAGGGTTATTTATTTGTAGGGTCTATAATAAGCTGATGCATCCAGGTTGCAAAAATATGTTTATTGCAAACTTCCATCAAAACAAAAACAATCAATGCACTAAATTTAATTAGAGCTCCAATTACCATGCACTGAGAATGCTTCCTTGCACTGAGGCTTGCTTGTGAGTCAAAACCAATTCTGTGGTGACTGGTGATCATTAACAATATCCATTCTTTCTATTTTCACATTGCTTAGCATCAGGTTTTGACCTGATGACATTTAGCTGTGGATCTAAATGGAGTTCAATTAGTGGTTGTAACTACAATCATAACTGATATTGTTAATAGATATTACTTGGAACACATGTCTAACTGTTTGGAATTGTACACATTGTGAGAAGAGGTTATTAATGGTAAATTTGGTATAGCCTTACCTAATATTGTCCATTCCAATTGTTGTACAGATTCTACATGGTGACCATGACAGGAAGCCTGTACATGCAATAAAGAATTATTTTCAGAAAATAGTTTTATTGAGTTAAGAAGATGTACTTCTTATTGGAAAAAATATTTTTTTCTTATTAAAGAACAAAACTAGTTAATGAATGCTAATTCACCTAACATACCCCAGCAAAGAAATTAAAGAAAAAAGAAGAGAAAATTTTCTTTAAATATGGAAAATGGCAAATTAAGTATTGAAAATGAAATAGAACATAGAAAAAACAGTAATGATACAAATGAACAGGAAGCTAAAAAAAATGCTCCAAAACTATAAAACTGAATTTCAGAAATTAGGAAGCTAATCATAGCTAAAGTTAAAAATGGTAAATTTGAAGAAAAAGAACAGAACCAAGCCTAGAGCACACTCCCCACAACATGCAGAGACCCCCAAGTTGTAAGACACAGCAGCACCACAAGAGAGTGAAGCATCCCCAACAAACACAATATTACAATCAATACTAATAGAAAATCCATACATGATTGCCAAATTAACTGAATTAGTTAAAATGAATGATGAAAACAAAATTGAAATTAAATTACAGATTGAGAAATTAATGGAAAAAATCCTAGAGCTTGAATCAATTAATATTGTAAAGGAGAATTGGATTAAGAAATGAAAAGTGATACAAGCATGAGACTGACTGAACAAGGTGAGTTTTTCCAAAGGCAAATAGATTTATTAATTAAAGATAATGAGGAAAGGAAAATGAAAGAAAAAAGTGGCAACAATTAATGGCTGAGCTGCAAAATGAAAATATACTATTAATGTTGCATTTCCATGAGGTGCTATGGCCACAAATTTACTTACCTCAAATTTCTGCTTATGCAGTAGTGGGTAAATGGAATTTAAATTATTGTAATGCTGCAATGACTCTAGTGACATAATATTTTATAATATTATATTTGTTAATAGCAAGGAAATAATTTACTTACTTTTCATTTTGAGAGTTGAATCTCAGATGAAAAATTAGTTAAAATATGTCATATTGTCATTCATTACAATGTCAAAGCAAGATATATTTCATAATATTTTAAGCTGAAATTAACAAATTGAATTTTATTGTTAATAATGTCTAAGAAAGTTTTGCTTGAATGTCAATAATGTCTTGGCATCTCACATTGAATGTGTTCATTCACATTGTATAGTGAAGAGTAGGAAAGTTTTTAATAAAGATGAGTTTTTGAAAGTACCTCTTTCATACCTCATTACAAAAGAGGGAACTGGTCAGAAAACTTTGGCCAAGCATGATCTGGACCATTTAAATTAATGCAAATTCAGCCAATTTTATGATCCTTACAAAAAATTTCCTTAATTTTTAGTTTGATAGACCAAAATTGGGTATCTTAGAAACTTAAGTATAATTTAAACATTGAAATTCAAAACTTTGAATGAATTTTAGAAGAGTATATGATACTAAAAAATATGGCATTCACTGTAACTAGGTTGATTTGTGTGCACTGTGCCAGAATAGTAATTTATTTTTGAAATACTGGACTATTTTTTCAAATACTTTTGTAACATAATCCATTAAGATATCATGTGTGGTCAAGATGAGAGAAAGAATGGATGAAACAAAGACTGAAAATATTATAATTATTAGAATATCTGTTCAACGCGTATTTTGCCTCTAACTTCTCTGTACCAGTATCGATG
Organism: Hofstenia miamia; assembly: GCA_900660155.1. NCBI lineage: Eukaryota > Metazoa > Xenacoelomorpha > Acoela > Hofsteniidae > Hofstenia > Hofstenia miamia. The sequence goes on along the minus strand of CABFPE010000388.1, from coordinate 242,267 downwards.
TGCCCTGGTCCGCCTGCTGCCTTCCAGCTAATCCGACTTTGTGATATTGACTTCAGCGCCCATGATATTTCTCTCATGCTTAAATCTTGCAAGTTGTCTGGTCCTTGCTATCCTGACGGTAATTCATGAAAGCTCCTCCACACTTTCTAT
>CABFPE010000388.1:224581-236912 GCA_900660155.1 Hofstenia miamia | reverse complement strand
GAATAACTGATTTTGTTCTTCTAATCGCATTTCCATGTTCACTCTGATTTCACTTAATATCAATTTGTTTTGTCATTCCATTTCTTTGACCTTCTCAGTCAATTGTTCTACTTGTTGTCTTAGGGTTTCCTCACTCTCTTGGCTCTTTTTTAACAACACCATTATATCTAGTGGGTTTGTGTCTATGGGGTTCATCTCTGGGGGTGAACTAAAAGATTGTAGTTCTGTATCTGTGGCATCTGTTGCTGAATTCTCACCAAAGTATGGTGATGATTGAATTGTTCTGGGAGTTACTGCTTTTGTTGCAGTTTTCTTTGCACTTCCTTTTCTGGTTTTTGTCATTTTTTCTTCTGGTTCATAGTGGCTTTCCCATCTCTAGGTTGTGATTCCAGGATCTCAGTGAAGTGCATTTGTTTGGTTTGGGGTATCTCTCTTCATTTCATTGATAGTTGGTTTGTGTAACAACTCATTGCTTTCATCCTTCCACTTATAGGCTGTTGTTTTGTGGGTGGTTTAACTGAATGTTTCTTCTGTAGGTTTGCTGTTCTTGGCTGTCACAGTCGCCATGTAACATCCTCTACCAGGCATTATCACTGTTTATCTATGGTTACTTTATAATGTTAGCTGTGTTATTGTGGGTAAGGATTTACTTGTTACTGCTTGACTAGTTTCTTCTGTTATCTATGTAACCTTGATTAACTGTTCACTTTTTAGGTGATGAAGCCATGTGGTAACCTCCATAACGATCTTCTAGTGGGCATCTGCCTGAAGCAGATCTCCACATCCAATTTCACCATTTTATCCAACCATTTGTTGATAGTTAATTATCTGATACATGTAGAAAGGAAATGCTAGTTGGCTAATTGAGAGAAAACCCCTACACCTAACATAAGTGCATTTCATGATCTGGCACAGGGACCCTAGAATTGTTCCCTGTGATGTATCCAGACCACTACTAAACACTGCTTGATTAGCTCAACATTGTATTAAATAATCAAACTGTTAATAAGATGAAAAACAAGAATTCTAAGTAAAATTCTTTATCAAACTCTTACACTAACTTTCAATGTATTTATAGTAATTCCAAAAAAAGTACCTGTCAATTCAAATTTAAACTTCTGCCAATATGGCGGCTATAAAAAAAATGTAAGCATTGTTTTGTCAAAAGTATTTTTATCAACAAATACAAATATCTCTTTTTTGACACATATTTTATTCTTGGTTCCATTTTACAAATTAATCTGAAATAATAGCAACTGATCTGATTATAATATTTTTTAATCAACTCCTTTTCAATCTTACTCTCTTCTGTGACATTTGCAGCTTATTTCTGATTATTTTGGATGATGCTACATTATTTCTGATTATTTTGGCACTCTAGTTTAGTGATCCATTTATCAATTTATTAGTGTTTAATTCTTTGTAATTCTTTCTATTTTCAAGAGCAGTTTTACAATCATTTTATTATTGTCCCCTTGATCTGAGTCATACATGTTATTGCTTGTTTAATTTGTAAGGGAATTTCATGCAACATTTTGTAAGCACATAACAGGTAATAATTTGATGAAATTGTTATAAATACATGAGGAAACTGTAGTGATTGCATAATATAATTTGTCTCACTTCAATCATGTTTGATCTTTTTTGATTTATTTATATGCTAACCTCCTTTAGGTCGTTATAAATTTTATAATAAATCTTGCTTAAGATCTGGCAACAATTTGGGAGTTACTCCACAAGTGTCTGGGAGTGAAAACTAGCCCTTAACAGTTGGAAGCCCAAATTATGGTTGCTTTAGGTTATGGCTATGTGTACATGTAGGGAATAACATCTTTTAATTCAATCATTCACTTCATACATGCACTTAATAACAAAACAATGCAAATATACAATGCTGTTGGCATCCTCATCTAGACATTCCAAATGCATGACTCACAATGTCCTAAAGGAAGCTTTGGATGCTTTCTCTGAATGCCTTTCTGATCAAGTTTCACAAATGATCATGGCACCCCTTCCAATTGCCCCTGTTATATCTACCACTACTCCATTGACGGCACAATTTGTTAGTATAGCCACTTCATTTACAATTGGAGGTCCCACCTTTACACAATCTGCTATTACTAATGTTAATTGGCCACTGTTGCCACCCCAGTTCCATATGTTCTGAGTGTGACTGTTTTGCATCCCACACCAGTCAACACTTGTGTCATTCCTACTGTCATGACTTCCACTTTGCCTCCACAGTCAAATGATCTAGCTGTGTCTGGGACAGAGAGTGGACTATGTTTTACTAAATCTATTTTGCCCACAACCACTGTTGGAAATGAAACATTCCATACCACCCAAGTTTACCAGAAAAATTGATGAAATATCACAGTCCTTCAAAGAGAGGTTCTTCCATTTCAAATTAACAATGAGGCAGTACAAAGCCATTCAAGATGCTGCTGTTGCACAATTTCCTACTTACTTACAAGGTCTCACATATAACCAATATATGATGCTTGATCAAGATGTCAAAACAAACTATCAACTTCTAATCAGCTACTTCAAGGACCACTACAAAGCCCCTCACATAAAACATCAATATAAAACACTACTTTGTGATCTCTCATTTAAAAAGGGTGACAAAGTCCATACCTACATCATGCAAGTGGAAAGATTGTTTCACTAACAATTTTGTTATCAACAAGCCTGAGAATGAAGAGTGTTCTCCTGATCTGCCTGTCAGTTCTGTTGATCTGTCAAACTAGTTGGAGTGCTGCCTCTTATAAAATGTGTGCATGATGTTCTGGTTATTACCTCACTACTGTGTACTAATGTTATCCCTGTGGATATAAATGGAACTCTCATTAATGTTACTATTGATACCAGGGCCTCAGCCTCCACTATCAGTGACACTTGTTGCTCCAAACTTTGTCTATCAAGGGACAAATTACTTCTGACCACTGCTGCATGTTGGATGCTTCTGGGAATTTGATACCTCTAAAGGGTCATGCACCAAATTTGGAACTATGCATTTGTCAAGAATTGTTCTTGGTGGATCTAATTGTCATTGACACCTGTGACCAGCTGCTGCTGTACAATATAATCCTGGGCAACAACTTTCTTGAACAGAACTCCTGCATTATAAATAATGGAAGTAACACAATCTCCATCTGTGAAAGCAGACACAGGCAGGAACTTACCACCATTCCCAAACAGGATGTCTTGCTAAAGTTTGTTGAGCCAGTAATATTTGAGCCTCAACACTGGCAATGTGTAGCTGTCACCACAGACTCCCCCCTATATAGGCAATGTTATGGTCTCCAGGTATAAAGGGAAGTGATTTGCTGGAGCTAACTTCTCCCCAGATCCCTGTCACATCTTGAATGGCAAGACTTACATCACTGTATTAAATAGCTCTACTTTGCTGGTGAAGATAGACCCCACTAAGTTGATAATTGTCACAACTCCAGTTCACTTAGAGTTGAAATCTGCTGCTTCTTCACAATCTTGTGGAACCAAGTGACACTGTCAAAATTCCTCCCATCAATAAGAGGATGCATCCTCACCTCAGTCCTCAAGAATGTGAATCACTCTCTTGTTTGCTTCAGCAACATCATGAAATGTTTAACTAAGGCTCAATTAGCATCATTCAGGCCATCAGTGAAGAACATGTTATTGTAACTAAGCATGATTGCCTTATCCACCTTCCTGTTAGGAGAGTGCTGAAAAACCACTGGGAAGAGTATGAGTGAATCCTAAGTGATCTGATAAAGAGTGGCATAATACAAGGCAGCAACAGCCTGTATGCAGCTCCCACTGTTTTCATCAAGCAGGGTGATAAGTACCACCTTTGTGTGAACTTTCAAAAGTTAAATTATGTAACTGTGAAAGACGCATATCCTCTTCTGCATATTGAAGATCTTTTATATGACCCCAGTCAATATCAGTTGTTTACTTGCCTCAATATGTGTAAAGCATATTGGCAGGTGCCCATGAAGCCCACCAACATCCTGAAGACTGCCTTCATCACTCCTTATGACCTTTTTGAGTGGAAGTATATGGCTTTTGGGCTCTACAATGCCCAGCAACCTTCCAATGCTACATCACTCATGTGCTTCAGAATGGCACTAATGTGTTAGAGCCAGGCATTACTGACTACATGGATGATATCCTTGTAGCTGGCAACACCTTTCCTGAACATCTAGAAAGGCTTCACAGAACTCTCAATATCTTGTACAAATCCAGCCTCTGCATTAACAGAAACAAGTGTGCTCTCCTTCAGCCACATGTTACCCTCCTTGGAAGAGTCATTTAGCTGGGTCACATCTCTATTAAAAACAATTCAAAGGAGCAGTTAGAAAGAATTGAAACTCTGCAGTCTTGTAAGAACATCTAGTGCCTTATGGGCTTTCTAAACTACTATGGCACCTTTATACCAGAACTGGCAAACAAGACTAAACATATCTCTCATTTACTGTGGTACAGCATGGAGTTTAAATGGACATGGGTGGAGCAGGAAGAACTTAGCTCCATCAAATCAGAACTAAGGAAAATTCCCAGCTTTAATACACCAGACTATTTGAAAGAATTCCTCATTGACTGTGACACCAGCTCAGTCACAATTAGTGGAGTCCTCAGTCAGGTTATTAATGGTATTGAGAGCCCAGTCCAATATTTTAGCAGAAAGCTCAGGAACACCAAGCAGAACAATGGTGCCACAAAATCTGAGATGCTAGCATTGGTGGAAAGCTTAAAGAAATTCTGCTTTTTCATCCTTGGCTGTCACTTCACCATGTGAACTGGCAAGGTCAGTTTACTATAACTAAAGTTTAAAATCACCACAAGTATTTATTAAATAATGGGACAGTTGCTCACTTTCAACAACTCAAGCAAACTATTAAAGATATTGATAATGCCGTCATTGACCCTAATAGTGAATTTTCACTTGTTGACAATGGAGTAAGCAAATTTGAGAGTTATAATAACCTCACTGAATGTGAGGAAGACGACCTCACTGAGGTTGAGTATGATAGTAACCTTGGTAATGGTAGCAACATTACTGCTACTCATATTTTGCCTAGATGTAGAGTTAGAGACCAAGAGTATTTAGATCATTTAAATTCCCAAGATTGGGAACTCAATTTAATTTCTATGTTTAGTAACCAAGTCAAAATAGATTAAATAAACAGAGAATCAACTGCCCACCAGAAAATGAGTGTGGCAATGTCTCAACCCATGAGATGAACAGAGGGGATGAGAAGTATCCCTGTGCTGAGCAGATGAGGGCACATCATGGTAGTGAGGGAAACAAGCAGACAAGGACTCAGATAGCAGACAGTGCAACTACTTGGGGAGACAACACTCTCCTTGGGAGCATGATTCCCACAACTACTTGGAGAGACAACAGTCCCCTTGGGAGCAGACCTCAGATGACTATGCAGGGAGAAAACACTCTCTGTGGAAACCCAAGGAGTCTAGTAGAGTATTAGAGTAAGAGTACCTTTTGCTAATATTAGTGCTAATGTAAGTGAACCCCAACCATCCTGAAGTGACTCAATAACCCCCTCTAGTCCCAGTCCTTTGCCACATGATTCTACAAGTATTCAATTGAAGAAGACTGAAGAAAGCCAGAAGAAGACATCCAAAGTCAGAGATGAGATACTACATCCGTACTTTATCTCAGCCCCTAAGGCTGTTAGTTTTGTGTGTGACAGCTTGTCTGAGGAAACTAGGAACAAACTGAGGTGGACATATAACACTAAGGCATTAATGTGCTGAATGTAGGCAGAAAATCAATGCTATCATTTGTTATGATTCTAAGATGCATGGTGGACTAAAGAGGCCCTACTGGTGGAGTACTGTCCACACTATGTTTGACAAGGACTTTAAACTCACCCACTTGTGCCAGCTCTCAACAGCAAGAAAGCCATCCAAAAGTTTGAATGTGTTAACATTGATTTTGAGAATCTTCTCATTGCTTACTTTTTCTGTGTAGGAGAGGTGAACCAGCCCAAGATTATGAAGAAGATCAAAACTGCTTACCAACTTGTGAAGGTTGAGAACATCTGCCTTGGCATGTTTTTAAAAGAAGAATACCAGGACAGGATCCCATAACAGGTTGGAAATCTCCACTTCTGAATGGAAAATTTTACGATTCTATACAGTAACTACTATTAACCAGTGAGAATGTATCATATGAACCTTTTTTTGATAACTAAGCTGATATACACTGATCCCTTGCTTTGCAAAAGGATCCATATGCATTGCCTAGCTGTTGATACAAAAATAATCATCAATGCTACTGTCCACACTCAGACTCTGGAGTTGATTAACATCAACTTGCCCAGCTTAGTCACTGTTACAGACATTCATGTTAGCTCTGCTTTCTCTCAGATCATGACTACCCTAGCCAAGATTGATGGAATTTGGACATTGCTGAAAGCAGATAGGAGCCCTGAAACTGAGTGGCCAACTATCTGTCTTTTAATTGAGCTATCTCCTCTTGCCTCAGATCTTTGTCTTCGATTAATTGTCTGTTCTCTACTTCCAGCAAGTCCTGTTGTAGTTGTGCTGGCTGTTCATTTCTACTTATTTCGAGTCTAGTTATTTTACTCTTAAGTTGTGATATCTCTGCGGCTTGTAGGTCATTGTCTTCTATTAGCTGCCGGTTTGTCCTTTCTAATACGTTATTCTTCTCTTGCAGAAGCTGATTTTGTTCCAGAAATCTACTGTTTGATTCTGTTAATTGTTTTGTAAGTGCCTTGATCTCATTTTGAAACACTTCACTTTGCTCTATTAATCTGGTATCCATATTGATTTGGATGTTCCTGATTGTTTCCGCACTTGCCAATTCGATATCTTCTATCCTTTTTGTTAGTAGACCAATTTCTTCTCGTAGTAATTTCTCAGTCTCGTTATTTTTTCTCAGAATTTCCATGATTTCTGGGGTTCCTGGTTCGGAAGAGGATTCTTGTCTTACTGACTCTGGGGTTTGGGTTGCTTCAGAATTCCTTGGATAGGATGACGATCGTGTCGTCATAGGGGTGGTGGTTCTCAGTATCGCTTTCTTTGCGCTTCCTCTCTTACTTTTATTATTTGTCATTGTTTCTTGATGTCGTAGTGGCTTTCCAGTTTGGTTACGATCCAAGAGTCCAAGTTGCACTTGTTGTGGTTAGGGTTTTCTGTCTCTGCTGACTTTGTATTTCCGTTCTCTGCTCTGTTGCTTCCTTTTCACTTTTCCTTTGAGTTGTTTCAGCGTTTTTGAAAAAGTATCACTGTGTGTTTCCTCTCTGTTGACTTTGTTCTTATTTGTCATGGTCGCCATGTAACATCCTCCACCTGGCCTATTTGCACCGTGTATCACTATTGATGATTATCACTCAGTAAATTGCGGGTGAGGAGTTACTAGATCATCAAACTGCCAAACTTTTCCTTTCTTGTTAACTAGTTAAGTTAATCAAATATTAATTATCACTATTTAGGTGATGGAGCTGTGTGACGTTTCCTCTTTGATTCTTCATGAATGATGACTGCATCCACTGTCTCAGCTCAATTGGAACTAATTATGTGAACCTTACTTTAGCTTAGTGTGTGCACTCATGTTAAGTTGTAACTGACTTAAACTCAATGTTGTAAAGTGTTTGTTGATTTGATTAAATAAAGCAACTAGGCATTGACACTCACTGCATATAAATGATATTAAGGTAGCCATTACTGTAAAATTATTGGCTTTGTGATTTAATTAATAATATTGCAGTTCCCTATGCTTACATTTAATAATGATACATGTAGAGTCATTTATTTGGTCAAATATAGTCGAGTCTCCTACTATTAAGAATAGATATATGTGCTTAGGGTTCAACTATCCAGTCATTTCAGGCTTTTATTATTTTGTACATGTATAGATTGATAGTCAGACTAAGCAAGAATCGTAAAACTCCTAACTGTAACATAAGTGTGGTTTTGTGACTGGCACAAGGACCCTTCGAATCAATCCCGTGGGATCCAGCCACTACTTGACACAACTTGCTTAGCTGAACATTTTATTAAATAATCAAACCAGATAATGAAGAAATGTAAATAAAATAAACCCTGAAGAATTTATTGTTCATCAACTTTTTAATCAAATTCAAAGCTATTTATTTAAAATCTTAGAAGTACCTGCTGATTTTGAATTTCAAATAATTTGTCTGCCAATATGGCTGTTCATTTGTAAGTGTCATTTCACTCATTTCACTTTGTCAAATTTTTACTTAATCAGCTAACATGTTTTTCTTAATTTGCACAATATTGTAGCTTAGTTGCATCTTACAAAAATGAATAGAATCATTAACTAATTTTTACAACTATTTTTAATTACTATAATTGTTCAACGTTATTCCTGCAGCTATTCATTTTGGGATGATGCTACATTAGAATCCACAGCCCAAACTCACAGTACTTGAGATCCATGGAAAGATTACTTATGGAACTGTGCATATCTTACATATCACAGGATCAACAAAACTTTGCAAAAAAGTTATTTTCTGAGCAGTTCGCACCAGCTATTCAATCTTATGAGCAATCCCCAGCTTCAGTTACCTTTCAACTGATGTGCCTGAGAGAGGCTAGCCAAGTTATGCACCCACAAACACATAATTTGTCCCACAGCCTGGAAAGTGAAGAATTGGCTGCTACATGCATGTTCTTTACCAGCATCCACTGGCAAAATGAAAAAAGCAATGGATCACTTTGAGAAGTACTATGCAAGGTTAATAGGAACCAGCAGTCCTCTAGGGCACTTGCTAACACAAATGATTGTAAATCATCTCAGTGTTGCATTTTCAGATCTTAATATTTTTTCTGATACTCTCAAAAAGTATATTTGGGGAGCCACAGCCAAAACCAAATTTCCATCACTTAACTCAAAGTATGCCCCACTCTGTAAAAACTGTCTTATCCATTGAGAGTATTAGAGTATGAAAACAAAAACAAATTACAAACAACTAATAGGCAAATACAAAGCATATTGCAGTGATGAAAGCTTTAAAAATCAATATCACATGATCCTCAATGGAATAAGAAATAGGACAATCTCAGAAATTATATATCAGAAGTCAAAACAATGCTTAAACTAATTTCAAGAGAAGAAACATACTCAAAGTACAATCTCTTCTCCCACATTTGCAAGGGTTTACCCAAGTCAATAGAACAAAAATTTGAAATTAAATGTGATGCAGAAGACTCACTAGAGTGGATCATATGAAAGGGACTAGCAATACAAATAACACTGGAAAATAACACCAGGATAAACAAAAAGGCAACAATAAATAAAACATCAACCAATAGAATGATACCCTTCAACAAATTAGGAAACAAAAATCCTAAAACAACAACAGGGGATAAAAATTAAGTCATCAAAATAAAAATGCAAGATGTAACAATCAAATAAAATAAGAAGACGGGATTGAAAATGCCACACCTGTGGTAATAAAGGTCACTTAAAAAGAGAATATAAACAACAAATCAATATAATTGAAGATAGAGAAGCATTCTTTGTAGAAGAAGACTTCCTAAAGAGGATGATTGGTCAATAGAAGAAGAGAGTACTGAAGAAGAAACTGATAATTTAAACTGTTAAGAGCATAGCCTCAAGAAAAACATACACCCATTCTAATATTAACTGACTTGATAAAATCAAATACAATTACAGTTGTTGTGGATGGAATCATGATAAATGCAACTATAGACACAGGTGCAATAATCTTGTAGCATCAACCAAAAGAATAAGCTGCAAACCAAAGAGATCAGCGTTAAAAGATTAACAGTGATTAAATATAATCAAAAAATGATTGTAAAATTTAGTTAATTATCTTATTCATTTGTATTATGCAACTAAGTTACAATATTGTACATTATGAGAAAAATACCAGAGCTGATTAAGTAAGATTTGACAAATTGTAACAAGCAAAATTACGCTTACGTCAGAACAGCCATATTGGCAGAAGATTAATTCAAAATTCAAAATCAGCAGGTACTTAGAACTTTTTAAATAAATAGCTTAGAATTTAAAGGAAATTTGATGAACAATAAATTCTTCAGAGTTTATTTTATTTTCATTTTTNGAAAGATTAACAGTGATTAAATATAATCAAAAAATGATTGTAAAATTTAGTTAATTATCTTATTCATTTGTATTATGCAACTAAGTTACAATATTGTACATTATGAGAAAAATACCATAGCTGATTAAGTAAGATTTGACAAATTGTAACAAGCAAAATTACGCTTACATCAGAAAAGCCATATTGGCAGAAGATTAATTCAAAATTGAAAATCAGCAGGTACTTAGAACTTTTTAAATAAATAGCTTAGAATTTAAAGGAAATTTGATGAACAATAAATTCTTCAGAGTTTATTTTATTTTCATTTTTCATCATTTATCTGGTTTGATATTTATTAAAATGTTCAGCTAAGCAAGTTGTGTCAAGTAGTGGCTGGATTCCATCATGGGAGCAATTCAAAGGGTCCTTGTGCCTGTCATGAAACCGCACATATGTTACAAATAGAAGTTTTTCAATTCTTGCTTAGTCTGACTATTGTTCACTACATATACATTTTAACAGATGCTTGAAATGGCTGGATAGCCGAACATTAGGATTATATCTTTATTACTAATAGTAGGAGACTTGACGATAATTGACTGAATAAATGACTTTACATGTACTGTAATTAAATGTAAGTGTAGGAAACTGCATTATATTAAATAATTGTTAAAGCCAGTAATTTTACGGTAATGGCTACTTTAATATTAACTTAATGCAGTTAGTGTCAATGCCCAGTTGCTTTACTTATTCAATCCAACAAACACTTTACAAAATTGAGTTTAAGTCAGNAGTAGGAGACTTGACAATAATCGACCAAATAAATGACTTTACATGTACTGTTATTAAATGTAAGTGTAGGAAACTGCAATATATTAAATAATTGTTAAAGCCAGTAATTTTATGGTAATGGCTACCTTAATATTAACTTAATGCAGTTAGTGTCAACGCCCAGTTGCTTTACTTATTCAATCCAACAAACACTTTACAAAATTGAGTTTAAGTCAGTTATATCTTGACATGAGTACATGCACTGAGCTAATGTAAGGTACACATAATTAATTCCCATTGAGCTGAGATGGTGCAGTGAACTTGGTCAGTTGTTAATGAAGGAGAGGAACTGTTGTGTGGAGATTGGCTTCAGGCAGTAGCCCACAGATGATTGATGAGAAAACACTGCACAGCTTTGTCACCTAAACAATGATGATTAGTACTCAGTTAACCTAACTAGTTAAATAAAGAGGAAACGTCTAGCAGTCTATTAAATCAGTAAATCCTCACCCGCCATTTATTGAGTGATAATTACTAATGATAATACACTGTGCAAAAAGGGCCAGGTGGAGGATGTTACATGGCGACCATGACAATTAAGAACAAAGTCAACAGAGAGGAAACACACAGTGATACTCTTTCAAAACTCAGAACTGAACTCAAAGTAAAAGGAAAAAGGAAGCAACAGAGCAGTAAACGAAAATACAAAGTCAGCAAAGGCAGAAAATCCTAACTGCAACAAGTGCAAATTGGACTCTTGGATTGTAACCAGGATGGAAAGCCACTACGACATTAAGAAATAATGACGAATAACAAAAGTAACAAGAGAGGAAGTGCAAAGAAAACAATACCAAAAACCAACACCCCCATGACAACATGATCATCATCATACCCAAGGAATACTGAAGCAGCCCAAACCCCAGAGTCAGTAAGACAGGAATCCTCTTCTGAACTGGGAACCCCAGAGATTTTGGAAATTTTGAGAAAAAACTCTTGTGAGAAGAAATAAGCCTACTAATGAAGAGGATAGAAGATATTGAGCAAGCGAGTGTGGAAACCATTAGAAACATATAAGTCGACATGGACACCAAACTAATTGAACAAAGCGAAGTATTTCAGAATGAGATTAAGACACTCACGAAGCAACTAACAGAGTCAAACAGTAGAACCTTAGAGCAGAATCAGCTCCTGCAAGAGAAAAATAATGTATTAGAGATAACAAACCAGCAGCTAAACAAAGAAGAACGACAAGAGAAGATACACTCCCACAACTTCCAGGTTGTAGGCAGAAAGGAATGCGAACTACAAGCAACACCACCCAATGATCAATTATCAGAAGAAGATTCTTTGGATGATGAGAACGAGGTGGAGAAAAAGAAATTTATAGATGAGATCACAAAAGCGATAACTACACAGCTGTGAAACAAAGAAGGGACAACGAAACAGATGAAACCCAAATACAGTAACTCAATACTGAACCAAGAAGTGGGAAA
>CABFPE010000388.1:119647-130561 GCA_900660155.1 Hofstenia miamia | reverse complement strand
GACGCAGGTCTTGGGAATGAAAATGACCAATCACGATTGAAACTTTGTTGAAAAAGCAAAAAATAACGTCAAGAGTTACTCTCACTTCATGAAAGTGCTGCATTGAAGCATTGTACTTCGATGGTCGCAGAGATGCAACACTATCACTTACTTTGTGTGAAGAATTGGGAAGATATTATTCGATCACTATCAAAGAAGAGCATTATGTTCTATAACTACGCACGCGACTATAGTGGGCGAGATTGTACCCACTTGCTTAAAGCATGTATCCCCGAACCCTGGAGCTGATGTGGATATTATTGACAAAATCGCAGCATTTCTCAGAGAAAATTGTCATGAATTCGATTATAAAGCGATTGGCTGTAACGGAATCAATGTAAACATAGGAGTGGAGAATGGTATAATTGGCAGGTTCGAGCTGCGGTTGGGACACCCATTTAAATATTTGATTTGTTCGATTCACATCAATGAGTTGCCTTTGAGAAAAGTATTTCGATTTCTTGATGGAAAAATTACAGGGTCAGTAACAAAACTCTGGCGCCATTGAATCCTGCCTGCAGAAATGTGAAAGTGCTGTTTTTGCAAGCCTATTAAATATCATGGAAACTTATAAAAATCTGAAAAATCACATGATTAACAATATATTTACGAACTTTGTTAGTCGGTGATTACAGGAAGCCTTTCCAAATAACTAGAATCAAAGAATCCGCGACCATTGTCGTATTCCAGAAGGCTGACAACTGCTTCACGAATCTTACCCAAAATGGCAGTTTAAAGCTCTTGTGGAGTACATCTTTCGTGTCTATGTACCTGTGTGGTTCAGTAAAAAGCTTAATGCTTACTTCTGGAATGGACCTGTGCATTTCAAGAGAATGGTTTCTTTTTCAAAGTTTCTTACAGCAACTTTGTCAAGAAAACTCCATTTGCCAGTCAAAATTAAGTGGACATTTTTATCTAAAATTTTGTTTAGATATTCATTTGCAAATTGCATCTACAAAAACCTATGGATAAAACTTCATAGCATTTAATTTCATGTGTAGCTATAGGAAGTTACATCCCAAATTAAATAAACCTTTTCCAGTTGTGTTTTCATGAATTACTTCATTTTGATGATTATAAAGTAAGTGCATTAACAAATTTCTCGCAATTACGATTGGGCATTAGAGTAAGTAATTTAATGATAACCTTTTTGAAATAGGAAGAGTATTTTTCAAATTGGAATTGATTTTTTGTTTCATGCTATACCTAAGTTTTACATTAAGATTGGATTTAATTCATGCCATAATTCATATAGGAATATTTCATTGTACCATTTCAAATATAAACACTTTGTTTATTAGATGCTAACTGTTCTTAAAAATCAATTTGTGTTTCTATGAAGACATGTAATTGAACTACAATAGCTTAGTGTAAATGAAGCATAAAGGAATTAAATTTCTTACACATGTTTTGAAAACTATGGACATTCATTTTTTAGAAAAATGTAGGGGGATCCAAGAACGGATCCCCTCTCTGAATCCACCACTATAATTTATATTCATTCAAAAATATAATCGTAACATTTTAATTTAAATGAATCTTTCATTTTTTACAATGCATTTTATAATAATGCAAATATTTTTTAACAGTTTTTATTGGAGTTTCATAAAATTTTAATCTTTCTTAAATTCCCCGCATTTTATATATTTTCGCATGAAAATCCCAAAAAAGCATTGACCAAGTATTAATATTTAGATGAAATTATGATTTTGTAGGCCAATCTCAATACAAATTTTTTGTTGACGTCATCATTACCACTGTTCAGCAGTTTTTAATTTTTATGATATTCAGGATCTCTCTATTATATTTTAACCCTATTTGTCAAAGGGGAGTTGATTCCGCCCCCTCTGTAAACTTTTTTAAATTTTAGTTTTTTGAAAATGCCGATATGGCTATGCTTTCCTGACTTTTATTTTGATGATTGCGAAGTATTTTGACCAAATATAAAGCAAATTCACCCACTTGTTTTCTTAATATAGGACATTTGTCAATTATAAAATTTTGAGCATACTTTTGTTTGAACTTTTTTTTAAATTTCATGCTAAAAGTGATAAGTGAAGCACAGGCTTGTCCATGGGATATATTTTTCTGTCCTATCGCATTCCATGATAATTTATGCCTGTCCCACCCGGTTTCACATGGGGTTCCCATGGGAATACCATTCCCACCGACAACACTGGTGAAACATAAATAAGGCATTGAGGAAACTTATTGAATGATTATGTAAAGAGCAATCGATATCAAATAAAGTTTAATATGTTGAGTTTTAGCAAAACAGTATTTTTTTCACACATTATATCAACATAAAGCTGTTCTTTTTGCTTTCCATTTCAATTTTTGATTTTGTTTTTAAGCAAAGGACTTCCTATGAATACAAAAAGCAAGTATTATAAACTAACAAGCATAATAAAATTTATTATACTGAAAAAGTTGGAAACTTCAAAAAATTACGAAATTTTTCAAAAATAAGCTTAGATACTGAAGAAATAATCACAAATTTACGTGAAAATCTAAGTGAACGTCAAAAAACGGTTCTAATTGTAACTGATGAGATTTCTATCAAGCCATCAATTAGGTATGCTGGTGGACATATATTTAGAAGGGCGATAAAACAGATCTCACAATCATGATTCATTTTTTACATTGGGGACCTAAGTGTGCTGTAGCATTATATCCCTTATACTGTAAGTTTTATACATTTTAGAT
The DNA here is from genome assembly GCA_900660155.1 of Hofstenia miamia. Lineage (NCBI taxonomy): Eukaryota > Metazoa > Xenacoelomorpha > Acoela > Hofsteniidae > Hofstenia > Hofstenia miamia. The sequence continues at coordinate 127,816 of CABFPE010000388.1, read as the reverse complement.
TCTATAAGCTGTTCTGTATTGACATTTGCGCGGACAAACATCCAGTTAATATCAATTATTTTTTAATGTTTTAGGAAACTGAACTTTTGTACTATAAACTAAAAATCATAATAAAATTTATTATACTGAAAGGTTGAAAACATCAAAACATTTCAAATTTTCTATCTATCATTGGAAATATTGACGTCACCAGAATAAAGATAACGTCACCGCCTATTTAATGGCCTTAACTTGTAGAGGAATGATTGTTTTAGTATTGCGCAAAGCTTCATAGTGCAATCCTTAGGGGGCTGAATTAACCCCCTGTGAGTTCAACAGATAAAACTATCCTGCGGCAAATACGGTTAAATGGAAAGTATTCTTTGAAATAGATATCATTGTCAGCTATTAGCTGTTCACTGGCTTCATGGCAATTTGTTAACTTGCTACTTTTTGAGAGCTCTGATGAGTTGGTGTGATGCCATAATTGCAACCTAATAACTATTTCTTAGTCTGATTTTGATATGATTCTAATTGTAACTTTTAAATTGCCTGAATTCAATTAACTTCAGCAAATTTCTGCCCTTAAACTGAAATTTTTGCTCATAAATGTAAATAAAAATGCAGGGTATTCTATAGATGTTGCTGTTCACTTTAACAATTTGGAGTCAACTCACAATTTATTCTTTACATTCGGATTTTTATAGAATATTGGAAGGGTTTTAATGTATTAATATATTACAATCTAAGCAAGTCATTTTTAAAATTTAAATATTTAGTTCATTATTTGTCATATGCATATTTTTGTGATTTTTTTAAAATTAAAATAATTTATAGTTGTATGTTATTTACAAACAGGAATTTGGATTTTTATTATTAAAGCCAATTAAGGCTAAGTATTATTATTTCAGTGAAAATATTAATTATATCCTTTGATTTGTCAATGATTTTTGTTATTTCAATATTTTCAAGTCATAATTTATTCGCGTGATCACTTAACTACCTTACTAAATTTATATTTTTGATAGAAAACAAATTAGGTGCAGTAAGAATAAACAAACCAACCAAAGACGCCAATGTTGAAAAAATTGAATGTGCAGCACAAATATTTTTAAATATGCAACAGATCGACTTTACGGACGAGAAAGTCGTTCAAAAAAGACAATTTGTTTTATATAATTTAAATGCATTTAATTTAAATTATTCCAAACAAATATTTGTGCATGTATTAGACAAAATATTTCATAGTCAGCATTATTGGTGAAGGGTTGCAATTTATAAAATTTTGTTGCATCATTCAGTGTAATTGAATTAAACAGTTGCCTATTAATGAATATCTTTTGTAAGACGACAATTTTTTTGCTTGGCGGCCAAATGGTGGGCTAGGAGGCAAAATAAGATAGTTTACCGCAATCTATTTTTTAATGTTTCACACCAGTTTAACTGCCAAATTTTGGTTACAGAATAAATTGATTACATGAAATAAATTTGGAGAAGAATTTATAACTTCTCTCATATTAAATTCAACGCAGTGTTGAAAAAAATAATAGAGCAGTTAAACAAAACGTCGAAGGCATTTTAAAATGTGCGTAGTAATTTTGAGTAAAATTTTTGCAAATATAATTCACGTAAATATAGTGTCATTTTGTTTTGATGATATTTTTGTAAACAAAATTTACTCGAAGAATTCAACAAACGTTTATAATTTACCCCAAATTGTAAGTGTTCAGTCATGGTTTCTCTTACTTAGTTTTGCATATTGTATCTTTTCCCTACATTTTTATAAGGCAGCATAGTTATATATAGCTTAGCCTACCGAGAATAATAAGTCTAAATATAATTGTAACTCGACTCGAACTTGCGAGTTAGGGTTCCAACTCAACATGTAATTAATTACATAAACTTGACTTGGGGTGTTGCCTATTTTGGCTTTTATGATCACATAGTTTTTGTGTGCAGCAGTGAATGAGCAAAAAATCATAGCCATTACTTTGTTTGTGGGCAAAGTTATATGCTGGACAAGTACTTAGCACACCAGTTGCATGCTGTAAACAACCTTCGCGAATACGTTAAGGAAGTCATACAAATTTAGTGCGTTAACACTTAAACCATCCAGTAAAAAATTAAAATGACCATAAACCAATTCATTAATTTGCACTCGGAATTAATTCGCAAATAAATGTTTATTGTGAAATTTACGCTAAACGCGGGCATTTTATGCAAATGTATGCCCTTCAGACATGCACACATGCAAATTGTATGGAAGTGATAAAAATATTTATATGGCGACTCAGCACGTCTAGTCTCGATTGTTTCAGATGACATTAAGAAATTTTTTCTATTGTTAATATTTTCATTGAAACTAACTGTGTACATTTATACAAATTAAGACTTAATCATGAAATTTTGTATCAAAGTCATATTCTAATGACATAATTTTGTTAAAAACATTTTATTTAAAGTGTCTTAGGAAATATGACATTGAAATCATGCAAAAACTTGTTTCTTGTGAAGCTATGTTATGATTTGTGAATAACTCAAATTCAACTAGTTTTACCATATTCTCCATTTTGAGGGAATGCTAGTTTTACAAAGTTGCCTTAAAATTGAATTATACCAATATTTCAGACCAAATTAATTTGAGGATAACAAAAAAGCAACCTAATTTAATAAACAAAGATATTCAAGGTTGAATATAAATTCATATTTAAAAAAAATGTAATTTATACCGTGTGTACAATTCAACACATTGTGTCTTAAGGGCGTAGACAGTATTTAATGTATTTAATGACGTCATGTTTCAGTTGATTACTGCCAATAGCTTTGACGCATTTGTTCAAATATGAATGCAAATTAATTTGGTATTTAACCTAATGTCGGTTTTAAAGGATAAACCGTTTTTCCACATTTACAAAGAAATTTCTCCAAGCCTACTTCCAAATTTGAAAATCTTGGGGCATGGGTAGGTCTATTGGGTAGTACATTAATGCAACGTTGAAAATTTCTATTAAAGCTTATTGATGTGGCAGATATTGTTGAATAGATTAACAAGTTTTCTTAGAAATTTTGGAATTTCTGACAAATATTTAAATTCTCTCCATACTTAGTGAAATGTATTTAGAAAGTTTTGAGCCCTGGAGGCAACAAAGAACTTTAACTGTTTCTTAACAGGTGTAAAGATATTCCAAACCCATTGTGGCGTGCCGTGCGCAAAGTCAGAGGTCGCGCCTCAATGGGACAATGTCAGCGCGCGGATTTATGGCTGAAAAGAAAGAAGAGACTCTCCTCCTCTATCATGTGATACTTTCAGATTGAGAATAGCTTTAATAGTTTTTGATCTATAAGCGTTTAAAATTTTTTTATGATAATGAAAATTTTTCAAAAATCCCCACGATTTTTAAGGTTAAACAGTCTCGTAGCCAAGGGGATGCTAAGCATTCCTGAAATATTTTTTGAATTTAATTAGCATCCTCTATAACCTTGCAAAACTAAATAAAATATTGATTTAAAAATCATTACTAGATAGTTCTTAGCCTGCAAAATGTTTTTTCAACATTACTTATTCACAGCTATTGTGTGGTGGAGGGGAGTAGAGTTTGCAGTCAAGCATCATACCAACATGTTTTAAGCAGTAGATCTGCAAAAGCTGCGGTATGTTCAATTTAACCGAAGAGTGAAGCATCAAATTACTAAATTTTCTTGGATATTTATGAAATCTACAAATACATTTTGGAGATACTATTCCTTGAAGCAGTAGATTTGAGAGCAAGTAACTTAAAATAATTTAATTTTTTAATAAAATTATAAATTTTTTGAGTGTTCGGAATGAAATACCACTTGAAAAAAAATTGAAATAAGAACTCTGATTGGTTTTTAATTTTTCCATTGTACCAATAATAGCATCATTCGAGTATTAGTGCACAGATTTCTAATTTAACCTGTAGATATTTATAGTGCTTTTATTGAATCCAGATTAATTTTGTTCTCTAAGTATCTCTTATTGTAACTTATGGAATGAACATGCTCAATAGATAGAAGTACATACTCAATTAGTAGTTTTATAAGTTCTCCATTATTTCTTATATATATAAATATATATATAAAATGCCTCGGACTAAATAAGAAAAAAGCACAGCACAAAAAACTAAATCAATTTTATTTGAAATGCATTAAATGCTAGCTCGAAAAACATATGTAATTATTTTTCAATATAATTATCAATGGCAGCAATCAGCTTATTCCACCAAATAACCAATTCTTATAATGAAACAGCAAAACATTGTCCAGGGAGGTGGCAAACCACTTTTCAATAAATTGCTGGAGTGCATGGGATGTCTCAAAATGATGCCCACGTAATGCTTTCTTCATATACTTGAATAAAAAGTAATCGTTTTGAGCAAGATCCCTGCTTTACGGTGGATGTCTTAGAAGTGCAAGACCACTCATATTTGTTGAAATTGTGCAAAATTATTTGCATGGATGGGAGCACTGAAAACAAGGAGCCGAATTGGAAAAGTTCTTGATTTCTGTTTCCTATGCTATTCCTCAACCAATTTGGCGTAGTATTGACCATTTATTGTTTGTCCATTAGGCAAGAAGTCTAAGTGATTGACTCCACCTTTATCCTAAAACACTAAAAGCATCATTTGTTTTTGATGTGAAAACACTAAAAGCATCATTTGTTTTTGATGTGAGGTGCTACTTCTTATATTCAAAGGAGGTTTCTTTTCTGTATGTCTCCATTCAGATAAGTGTTTTGAAAGAGATGTCTCGTCCTCAGCAACAATTTTAAATATAATGGCATCACCATGCTGATTTAAGCATTTGTAAATTCGATATAGACTTTTATCAACAATTCTAGATTATCCCTATGTGGTAAAAATTAATATGTACGTATTATATGTGTACTGCAGGCAATAATATTAAATTATTTTATGCATTTAAACAAACACAGAACCAGTTTTCAAAAGCAATTGCTTTGGTTGAATTATCCTGTTTCTTTTTTAGTTAGTCCGAGGCATTATTGAACGAACTAAGTATCAGCAAACATTAAAGAAAACATTTGCATAAAACTAATATTGAGAGATGGCATTTACTATCATAGGTTATCTTTTCAGACCAAGTATCAAGGACGGAATGAGAGCTTGATTTTTTAATGTGGACTGACGATTTCTTCATATGATCATTTCTTTCAACAAAAGCTTCGAGGCCATTGAATTGCATATTTAACAGGAAAGAATATAAATACATGTACATTTCAACTATATTGCTCTTGTTACAAAACTGTTCAGAAAAATGAATTATTCCCATTTAAAATTACGAAATTCTGTTATATAGTTTTTTAATCCAATCTCAAAAATCGAGATCGTGTCGGATTTGAAAATTTCAAACTGATTACAACTATAAGCTGCTGAATATTTTGGCATAATCACTAAGAAAAAAGCGAAAAAGAAGAAACAAAGAGCAATAATAAACTGTGATTTGTTCATTGATTCCCTTTTTTGTAAACTAACTAATTATCCCTTTTTTGATTAAGTGTGAAATCAATTTTAGTGCAGTTACAACGAATTGTTTATCGTTATCGGTAAGTCGTTTTGTCAAAAAGCGATAAGATGAAATCGGGATAGCTAATTAATAGTGCCTAAAAGTGACGTTGCATAATTAGCAGACGAGGGAAATGTAAACATCAAAAGACGGGTACTTACTATATGTTTAAATGTTTGTGCAATTTCTAATATAAATATCATGTAACCAATTCAGATGATGATGAATTAATTTTCACCCGATTTATCTTGTATCTTATATTCAGGTTTGTTATTAATGCAAATGGAAAACTAAATCGTTCCAACACATGAGTCGTTCTTGAGTGATTCCCGCATTCAGTTAAAGGATATTTGGAGCTGGAAAGCTACCCTTAGGCTAACCATCTGTTTTAGATTATAATAAACCTTATTATACATATGAGGTGCGTACAAACCCTGGCAATTATTACCTGTGTAAAGTGATTACTAACTCAATGACCTTTTTATACCAACTAATCCATTGGACTCAAAACCATTCTGTTTCTGCTGGCAGCATTGATTGTTCACATGTAATCAGTAGGATTGTCACGTATTTATTTAAATGTATGGTTATTTATATGTAGGGATTATAACAAGCTAAAGCTATCTGGTTGTGCACTTCTCTTATTTATGGCCATAACAATGGATAACAAGAGCAATCAATGACTAAACAAATCAAGAACACATCACACACTGAGAGCGTCGCACCACACCAGAGGTCCGGTGAGTCGCCAACTAGCCCTTCGCATCTCTTGCTGCATGGAGCTGCTTTGGGCTTCAGCCCTACGAACATCTGACGATCTAAAGAAGAATTAATTAGTTCAAGGTAATGACAGTTATCAAAAGTAATTAATTAAATATGATTGTATTACAGTGGAATCGTGCCCGCATTTCCGAGACTACACACTAAGCAATGGTGTCGCCTTGCTTCCCTTAATGTACAAGTTGATTAACTCTCTAACTACCACTGCATCTTGTGCACGTTAAATACCAGTGGGTCAATTTGACCCAAACGTTGGGAAATGTACTGTTGTGTTAAAATTATGGCATATACGGCGATTTGACGAATTCAACGTAAATGATAACTAATAAAAGAACGTTTTAAAATTTAAACTTAGCTAGTAGTCTTGTTTAAGTCCCCTTATTTAGTTTTATTTGAAAAATTAGCATTTCAATTAGAAAACTTTTGTTGAAAAAATTCTTTGACAATTCGATGAATGATCATTACACACTGGATCGTGGCATTTCGAGCACATCATTCTTGTTTTCCTGTCCTGCTTATTACCGCAAAGTTTGCACCTACGACGCTACTCAAGAACTTCACGTGAACATTCTGCTGACTGACTGACAGCCGCGAATCGAGCGTTTCGTGTGACATGAACATCATCAAGATTGATTAGGAGTCGTGCAAGATGAATTAGGAACAGCCGGCGTCGATGACTTCGAGCAGAATTCCATCCGGGATGAAGATTGATGAAAATTACTTAAGAATTGTAAGATGCAATGTCCATCATATTGAAAAAAAGACACATTGGCCATCGCCTTGTCCTTCTTTTGCAACTGTATGCACGGACCACCTGGTCCAAGGTATCCACTCCTGATTTCCTATGATTATAATCAATAATCATTGCGGGCTTCTGAGCGTTGTCGCTGATTTCTGCTGATCGATGATAGGAGGAGATAAGAGTTACAGCTTTGTTTCGTTTTGGTACGTATGAAACAATTGTACACTTTAGTAGAAAGCCAAATACCGAGCTTTCAACCGGCCTGCGTGAATTCGGCAAGATTTCAAGAGGAAGTTCGCGCTTATTTTTTCTGATCGTTCCCAAATACGTAAGTTTTTGAACGAGATGCATATGAACGAGATGCAAACTAGAAAAAAAGTTGCCACCCACAATATTTCGGCCAGAATTAGTAATGGGATCTGTTAAATCCAGGACAACACGCGATGCTTGGCCAATTTCTCGAGAGTTTCCGACTTTGCCAGTGTATATCTCGGCGTTTTAGCAGTAAGAAAAAGTGCTATCAGCAAGAATCTAAATTTTGATTAAGTAACGACCAAGTTTTGAAGGAATGAACATTCGGAAACCGCATCGGCCTCGAAATGTGACAAGCTCTTCATCTATAGTCATATCGCAGTCCGGAACATAATTCACTTTGCACTTAGCAATGAAACAATTCCAAATTTCTCGGAAAGGGGCTAGCTTGACATTCGCTCTTCGCTTAGGACATGTAGTGGAATCGTCAAAACGCATGCGAGCACAAAGGTCCATGAATCGGTCGCGAGACATTGCTTGACCAAATATCCCAGCCATCTTGTAAATTCCAAAGCTGACTGATATCCTCATTCTTGGAAGAGTAAACTCCTGCCAATAAGAGAAGACCGATGAATCGCCGAATCTCACCTTCATCAGTGTCTTTCCAATTCACATTTTTGCGTGTGTGATGAATGTTTGTGTGATGAATAATCAGACGAATCATATGCGCGAAGATACGATAGTCGAAAATATCATCGGCTGTTACGCAAGACTGGCGAATTTGTGCAAGATTTCAGGATGTAACCGATAAATATTTGATGCTTGAGCGCGCCCAGTCTGGGGAAAAGGGGCTTTCTTCCAATGTACTAAGC
>CABFPE010000388.1:98901-109680 GCA_900660155.1 Hofstenia miamia | reverse complement strand
GTTCAAAAGTATGCTGGCCATCTCCTCCGCCATATGTCTCATCATAGGCATTAAAGTTCTCATCATAGGCATTAAAGTTTAAAACTATTCAATTGGATACAATGGCAGAACATACCTGATAACAGATCAAGATGTGATTTTTCAGGTGTTGATTCAATAGAGATAGAACAATACTTTGCCTCATTGGCCTCTATTAAGTTGGTATATTGACTCTTGTCCCATAATCTGTAGCAGTTCTCACAAATTGTAGATGGTAAATAGGAAACATGATCTTACTCCTGGATTTCATAGTTAATAACAGGGTTTGACAGCAAACCATCATGCTTCGCCAGTAATTTATCGGCCTGCAGTTGCTTTTAAATTTCATGAAAGGCCGGTAAAATTACCGGCCGTTTACCGAGCAAAATGATTAAAAAATTTTTTGTTTTATCTTATAATAAGAAAATATTTTGCTTAGTTTTAGAGCAATTCCTATGAAAACCTAAATTCATAAAAATGTTTGTAGTTTCAGCAATTTACAGTTTTGCAATTAGAATGATAATTAAATTTACTTTCTGGAATCTCTCAATAATTTACTACAAATTGAATTGTCTTATCCAAAACTCTTTTCTAATTTCTAAGGCAAATCCAACTGGTCATCCCGGAACCCTTTGATTGTTGATTATACGAGATGGAAGAGGTAACTTAATATTTAAGGATTCTCTTGGTTGTCCACTAAACCATTATCCCGATATTGAACATTACTGTCTAACTACGTATCCTGGTTTCCATGTGTATGAAGGTGATCGAAAAACTAAGTTGCAGGGAATATCACCAGTTTGCGGTGCATATTTTATTTTTCGTGCTTTTTTATTTTTCAACAAAATACCCAAAATATTTGTATTTACCGATTTACCGTTTGTTAATGACTTTTTGTGTAGTGCTGGGCTTAATCAATTAATGTATTCGTAGTCAATTTGCTTATTTGAAAGAAATGTTTTGTATAAATAGCATAATGGAAATTTATAATTCTGACAACAATCGAAGCAATAACTCAATACATAGTTTTACTACGCATTTGGAAAGACCAATCTATAATGCTTCTCATATAGCTTTCCTAAATATTACATTTCCCATAGGATTCAATAATATACAAGATCAATCATGGAGTTTTATAGACGGAAATGGAAATAAACGTGGTATTTCTGTGAAGGTATCCATGTGAAAAAGATAGAAGATGTGCTTAGTTTTGTTAAACAAGTATTAACAAAATTGAATTGGCGGTTGTTATACATGAAACAAATGACGAAAAAAGTTTTGAAAAACTATTTAGTACTTTTTCACAAAATTTGCCATTGATTACAACAGTACCGAAATTGGATTTTGAAATCACCAGTGGAAGAGTATTCATAAAGAATGATACGCCTTATGAATTTGAATTGAATCAGGTAGGTGAAATTTTAGGTTTTGGTCGTCACTATCACATAGTCAATAGTTTAAACACTGCTGAATACAGTTTTGATATTTTAAATGGAGTGCATAATATTTTAATTTATACTAATATAGACACTTGTCAGCATTATCAGAGTGGTAGCATCCCGTTATTGGATCAATGACCCTTATTCACAGTATATATTGTAAATGATCAGCCATTCATCAATTATGAAAAGACTCATGTAATTTATAAGCCAACTTCAAAGTCATTCATCGATAGAATTACAATTAGCTTCCATACATCGAATGGTGGGTTCATTCATTTCAATGATACTAGCAGTATTTATTTAACTCTTAATATAGAAGACACTGATGAAAATTAAAAGTGTAAACAATTTCCTAAAATGTAAAATAAATAAGTTATTCTTTATATTTAAACGTTTTGAATGTATGTACATGTATATCAATAAATGTTAATAACCAATTTTACGACACTAATATAAATAACAAAACATGTTAACAACAATTTTAAATCTATATCATATAAAAATTGGGTTGAAATCCGGTTTTCCTACTTGCAAATATTTTATTCTTGAATACAATGAGAACAACTTATTGTATTTGTTTCGTTTGTACCATAGACGGTTATTAATAAATCGTTTTACTTTTTTAACATTTTAAGTTTGTAGCATCTTTCATTTACATATATGTATAAAGTGGGAAAACATGTTCTAATAAAAATTGAGATTGTTCTCCAACTTGTGAAAAAATTCTAGTTTTATATGATTTGAAATTGTTTTATTTAATAGTGATAATTTCTAGTGATTTAAGTTTAATGTTTGTATAGGTTGTGATAGACTGTTTATAAATTTGGTAGACAACAATCTTTACGATTGGATACATTTAGATACTATCGTGTGAAAATTCATAACGTGCAAATACACACTGCGTATGTTTCCTACAGCATTTCTATACCAACATGAAGTTAGGACGAATATAATCATTGTTCGCTGAACTGTAGATGAATCGTCATCATTTATTGTAGTGCCTTTTTAAATTTCTTTGTAAATATATTTATTATTTATAAAGGTTCGATTTCTTTATATGGTGAGAGTATGCATTTATATCAAAAATTCATTTTTCTTGGAAATATTTATCGGTTCAACATTTTGCCCAAAAAAACTAAGCAATATAATGTTTGGAAAATCCGAAATGTAAAATTTTTGCTTATAGAAATAATTTCAATGGTTTTTGAAAATAGTTTATAAAAAATTGTTACATTTTGATCAATAGATTGCAACAATTTTCATCTCCTGGAATTTTGAAAATTGCTTAAACTCTGTATATAAAAAAATTGTTACATTTTAAACATTAGATTGCAAATTAATTTTGTTAATAAAACAGAACATATTCCAATGACGTCAGAGATAGACAACCTTGCATCACCCGATAGTCAAAGTCCACAATTGCATCATAGTCGCACCAGATAAGGCCGCCAAGGTCAAATGTCAAGTATGTCGTCTAGTCCCCTTTACTACTTAGCTCTACCTTTATAAGTATTTTTTCAGTTTAAATCACTGTTTGGTAGACCCGATGATGTAACATTTGGTGTAAAAACGTTTAAACAATTTGTTTCGAATCATGAAGTGTATGATACATCAGATTACCATTACCGGTAGCAGCGGTCATGTACAATGTGTGACTTTATTAGGAATTATTTCTGAATTTGCCTATAACTCACAAATAATGAAGATATCCCAAATCTAAAGCCACTACATAAGTAGAAACAGTTCAAGTAATTTTTATTGCATTTCCTTTAGACATTTTGACACCTTCACAATAAGCATTGGGAGAACTTAAAACTTTTTCAAAACGAAGATTTTTAAAATAAACATTGTTCATCTCTTCAAACATGTTCACCAAAAATTCATAAAATATGTATATGTGCAAAGCTGGTAAATAACGGTGAGGCAGCCACCCGTAACATTAATGGCATAACGGGTGTATTTTTCCCATTACTGTATTCCAGAACAGGTTTCGAAAATTGGTTTAGGACCTGAAAATTAACTGAACAACACAGAAATTTTACCCGTAATCACACAAGTAACCCAATAAATTTTAGAATTAACGATTTGCTCTTCCATTAAAAAATTTACAAAGTTGTGGACATGTTGCTTTAACATGTCCATAACAATATAAATATCATTTGATCCAAGGGCAACCAATATGCATAGAAACCAAAAATCTAATAGCAATTCAAAAAGGCCATACTTTTGGACCTGATGATATCAAGGTCCACAAGCAGGAATCTTTAGAAATAGAATACCGAAACATAACACCCATTATTAACCCGTTGCCCGTTGACGGATGTCACTAATACCTTTTGCCCTTACTTGTTGACTTCCTATTACTCGCTACCAGCCCTGTATATATGCAAAAAAAATCATTATATATTTACATGCGGTAAATACTGATGTCATTGTATTTTTTAAATATTTGCAATTATATTATTTATATTAAAGTAGTTGTTATTTGTGTGAAAATAAATGTATGTGTCGAAATTTGATAAAGAATATTTTAACATAATTTATTTATTATAAATTTTATCAGTAAAATTTGTATAATATTATTCACAGCCAGTGACTAATCTAGAAATTTCCTTTACCAGTCATGATATTAGATTAATACTACACATTTACCTGCTTAAAATTGTCCATTGAAAATCCTGGAATTGCTTTTGAATCCCGATTAAGTAAACTATTAAATTGGGTGTTTACTTCAGTAGGTTAGTTATTATTTATTTACTAACCAAAATTAAATTGATTATGTAATAAAATAGGAATTTTACAAATCCCTTGGAATCAAAACTGCTTAGAGAAATTTTAAATTTCATTTCCGAAAAATTAATTTTGAAAAATGAATTAATAATTTACTAAATCTCTTTTGAAATTTACCGAAAGCTTAATGGAATTTACTTTGTGGATTGTAAATTTACCGAAACTGTAAGTACCTGGTGGTATTTTAAGAGCTTATTCTTTGCGAAAGCGATGATTGAAAACCCTTTTAATACAAAAGACAAAAGACCTAATAACGAGATTCTACTCCAAACAAATAGAGTATGATGACGTGACATTAAACTCTAAGATTTGCCCAAAATGTCAAGCTAATTTTGGATCTGAAAATAGACATCCAACCAGAGAGCAATGACGTAGAAAAAGGTATAAAAGACTGGTGAAATGGAGAGAAAGTCCGACCCCACCCGATACTCTAAGAAGTAGAGCAAAATCATGCAAAGATTTTTAGTCTAACTCGGACAAACAAACTCTGCTAAAGACATCTTTTTGGTCTCATTTCAAGGTTTCAATTGAGGAGTTATTCCAACGTTTGGTGGTGATATCCATAAGGTAAAGTTTTGTTCTAGAATCTAGATTCTTTAACATTGGAAGCTTCATTGGGTTTTAATTGTAACTAGTGACTTAAGTTATTTCAATTTGTTGTTTACACTTGTTTAATCATTCTCCTTTTTGTAAAATACATAAGTTACGGTTGTATTGTGTTTTGATTTTAAACTTACTTTTAATAGAGTAAATCTTTCAATAAAAGTTAACATAAAATTAAGACGGTTTTTAGAAAGACGCGAAAAATAGTCTTGTAAATTAGAAACTATTTCGTATTTTCGGCGTTAAAAGAAAGCTTGTTGAGAAATTAATAGACGTGTTTTGCTTGATAAACCGATTAGATTAAATGAACAAAAAGATATCTAATACCCATAGTTAAACACAAGCCGTTATACTCCGTTTATAATTCCTCTTTTAAGACGTTAGAAAATAGAGCAAGGTGACTTTGTTGCGTGCTTTAAAATTAAGAACAGCATTACGCCGAAAGTGTAGTAAACATTCGATTAGTGCAAGAGAAGTACTGAATTAGATTGTGTTTCTTTTTACTATAGTTTAAAATAAGCGTTGGTAAAGACAGGTACTTTACAACAATTGAGATCGAAAACAGCGTACAATATTTTGCATATTTATTATTGGTTTATTCCCTGATTTAAGGTAACACATACTACTTTAAAATCGAAACAGGTTGACACTTTTGCGTATTAAAATTAATACAAAAGTAAGAACAGGCGTGTTAGAAGCTTTCAGAAGTAGTTAATAAATCACGGATTTAGGGACAAAGTTTGTTAATACGTATTTTAAAAGTAAACTGTCAATCGCAAACCTTATTTTTCCTCTTACAATAAGGTACAATAGTTTAACAAAACAGGACATTTTGTTGCTGCTAAAAAGTTGAGTTTTAAAGCGAATTTGTAAGTAATTGACCAGGATCCACCTGGTGGCTAAAATCACATTAACACTGAATCTTGTAAGCTTTAGTTATTTAATATCGAGCGTTTTGATATACCTTCAGAAGTTCGAGTCTGAACCCATATTTCAGTAATTCGGACACTAGTGAATTTCAGATAACATTTTATATATTTAGTTTTCTATCTCGGCTGGACATTTCACTATAAATTCTTTAGTAAAAATCCGTCTTCACTACAATTAGTTGATATATCCCTAAATACAATTTATTCATACAGTATTTTTAATACGGCTATTCATCAAAGCCTTGCAAAGGCTATTTATGATATTTATCAAATGTTAGATTTTTTAAGCAATACTTTTGAACAAAATTTGATAATGTAAAGGAAATATAATATCGTTAAATTCTTCCTACATATTCACTCGAAATCACTGGGAATGGAAATTTCTTGTATGTGAGGAAGACGTAAACCTACAATGACATTCCTTAGGAAAGTAAGCTAGTTTTGAGGAAACGCTTTACTGGGACTAGGCTTTGTGAAATTGGCATGACCTGGGTTTTTTAACGCTGCTGGGAGGAGATCCATTCTCAGAATTCTTTCTCTGGATCTGACTCTGTTCACAGTAATTGTGAGAAAATTCGGGGAATGCTTCTTGGCAGACATCATTAAATTCATACGAAATTTCGTGAACAGGTTCGTTGATAGCTTTCCATTCCTCTACCCCACTGGTAGATAGTATACTAAATCGCATCCTTGACAAGAATTTGACTGCACTCCGTACATTAATGTACATTGAAACAAGTCCACTTATTCCTTCTATTACTTGTTCTGCTTTATACACTTTCTTATTAAAAAATGTACCTAAAATAAGAGAATCATTTTTTGTTTTGCAATTTAAGTTTTCAAACGAGAAGCACATTTCATTAAAACACCACTGACGATGTAGGTCCGTGTCATTTTGTAAAGAATATTATTTAAACTCAAACTAATTATTGCTGCCGTCAGTTGCAAAGTACAGCGAAGCATTTCCTTTTAATGTTTGTGAATCTGAAGAACTATCCATCACATCGAAGTGAAACCACTTGTGGCTTAAGAAATTTTGAACATGTTTCATCATTTTCAATAAGCCGAGCAATTATGGGAAGTAATAGCAAGGATGACCACAAAATCATTGAAAGAGTTAGAAGCAAATGAAAATTCAAAACTCAGCAATATGTATGTCCTTTAAAATATAACTGCTTAACCTCAAAACGCCTACAATAGTTCGCTTGATTACAAAGTAACCTCAGCTGTTAAGCAATTGATTCAGTTGTGAATTGGTTAGTAATTGATGCATTAGTTGCGTTTTAGAGAAACCAATTTTTGTCTGCCGCGCCATGACCTCTGACTTTTGCACTGCATGGCTCAAATAGTCGTGGTTATCAGGGTTACTGTAGCAGTTAATAGACTGAATGTGGGAAAAGCCATGTTCTGAGCTCGGATCCTTATCCTTAGGTCTAATATTTAATAAAATACAATGACATCAGCATCTACTTTAGCCAAACAATTCTACTAATGGTGGTAACTTTGAGAGCGCTTGCTGGCTGGTAAAAGATCCTGAAAGTATAACCCTTTTTACACGTTCTTTTTGCAGATTACTTAATAGTACGAGATGTTACAAAATTCAATGTATGTAGTAACACAATGACCCATTGAATAACGGAAGAACTTGACATTTCTTGTCCAGGGATATTTAATTGGATATTTTTGATTTTTAATATTTTCTAATTCTTGTGATTCATTGTAATGGGAAATCAACAAGTAAGGGCAAGACGTATTAGTGACACCCGTCAACTGGTTAATAATGGGTATTATGTTTCGTTATTCTATTTCGCCTGTGGCGCTTAAATTTCCCAAGATTCCTGCCTGTGGACCTTGATATCGTCTTGTGCAAGCAGAGTACGGTCTTATGAATTGCAATTAGATTTTTGGTTTCTATGCATATTGGTTGCCCTTGGATCAAATGATTTTTATATTGTTATAGACATGTTTAAACAACATGTCCACAACTTTGTAAATTTTTTAATGGAAGAGCAAATCGTTAATTCTAAAATTTATTGGGTTACTTGTGTGATTACGGGTAAAATTTCTGTGTCGTTCAGTTAATTTTCAGGTCCTATACCGATTTTCGAAATCTGTTCTGGAATACAGTAACGGGAGAAATACACCCGTTATGCCATTAATGGCTCGGGTGGCTACCGCACCGTTATTTATATATATATATATATATATATGAAAATTTAGCCTCAATGTCTCTAGCCAGGGATTAGTCCTAAAAATTAAATTGTTTAAACCTACATCTTAAGTACATGAATACAACAAGCAGTTTCCATAAAATTAATACATGTACTTCTTATTACATGAGTTCATTATGTACTAGCTCAAAATGAAGTAACCAATGTAGCATCTTAGCCCACACTCTTATTTTACCCGTAGCTGCTAAGCTGTTGGATACTTTTAGTTGTAGACGCAAATCACTAATTGAGAACACAAATTTAATACAGTGGCGTTAGGGCATTTATCTGATTATAAAGAAGTGTATATGTATCTAAATTTCGTGCCAATCATGGACGAACTAAGAATTATAATACATTGCATGACGTATTAATTAAACCTCCAATTATCAAAACATGCAGCAAGGATATTTCCCTTGCGATTCAAACATGAAATAAGAATTAAACGTGGAGTTTCAATAAATTTTAGTGAGGGAAACGTTTTCATGCTTTTGCAATAAATGTGATATTTAATAATTTATCATTTGGATCTTTGAGAGTGACTTTATTTTTTTACTTATGCAATGAAAACCATCTAGCTCTGCATAGATTTCCCAGCCAATTTCGAAATATTTAGGAAATCTATTGTCGAATGCGCTCTTATCTAATGATGATGGATTGTGCTAAGGGTGGATTGCTGTCACTAAAATACTAACGGTAGAAAATTTCGATTTCTTAATCACCCTTCAAATTCTTTCACTACCAAAATTTAGATATTCAGGCTATCTTTACTCTAATTAGTTCTTTTTTGTAGACAGACTCTCCATCTCAAGAAATCTTCAATCATTTGAATTTCACAGCACTAAGCGGATGAAAACTATATTGATTTGCTTCAAAATAAGTGTTGTACAATAATTCAATTTGCAAGTTCATTACATGCTTTACAACAAAGTGAAATAGTGCAATTTAAACAAGAAGGCTTAGTCTGCAATAAATCGTCATAGAGGGTTTTATAGATTAATAGGTTTTGGTGTAAAACGTGTTTGAAATAGACACTTTCAATTTTTCTATTGAAAAATCGACGTCGGGAATATAATTTTTAAAAATCTTTGCAAGTTCTTTAAGAGATCAACAAAATAATATGCAATAGTGAAATGTCAGACAAAAGCTTCCTTACAGGGATTGATCATAGATGCTTTTCTAGATGATAAAGAAATGTCATAATTTATTATTTCTTTTTCTCAATAATGTATTAACATAGCAAATTTCATACACGCGAAATTGAAGGTAATATTTCTCAGATTATTAAATGAACCTAATTTCTTCCTATGTACATTTTGTTAGACTTGCTGTACGTAAAATCAGCAATGGCCATATCTAGACTGGTTTTAAAACCGTAACTAAAAGAAGAGGTATTTCTCTATCTTTGGTCAAATTCATGGATATCGTTATTAGTTTTAGAGTTATGAGAATATAAATAAATCCCTAAGGGATAGAGTGAATTAATTCCTACATTATGGTTTTCTAGATTCTTCGATAAACTGATTTTCCATATTATTTGTTTTCATTTTTTCCTTATCAACTTCGTCCATTGGACCCTATTTGTTCAGCCATTCTGACTTTTGTGGGATTACAACCTGTATGTAATGTGACTCTTGTTTTTCCCGATTTTTTCTTTGATTATTACTTAGCATTAATAATCTTAATTCGTCTTTGAGAGCATTTATTTTTAGTTGCTTTGTTTCATTGTCCTCTTTTAATAAGCCATTTTTTGCTTTTGTTTTTCATCTCCTCATTTGCTTTGATTAAGAAGTCTATTTGTGTTTGGAACAAGTTCCATTTTTCAGTTAGTCTCATGCTTGTATCTTCTTTCATGTCATCTAACCATCTTTCTTTTTGACTGTTTATAGATTCAAGCTCCATTAGTTTTCTGTTTGTTTCTCAATTTGTGATTTCATCTGAGTTTTTATTTCACTGTTTTCTCTAACATTTAATTTCGTTAACTTATATGGGTTTTGCATAGGTACTTACTGTAAAACCATTTCTGTTAGGGACTCATCACTTTCAGGTAAAGACGCTGTTTCATGCGTCTGGGAGGTATCCACTGGTTGTGGTAGGTTTTGTTGAGTTTTCGACTTTGTTATATTTTATCTTGAATTATTTACCTTCAACATAGAGTCACATAAAAATGGAATAAATCACATTTTCCATTTTTATTATTAATATTTTAGTTTCAGAAAATTTCAAATATTTTGTGGAATCCACAAAAATAATAAACAAGTTAAACAATTCTCTTCTAAAGTTTTGTGGAATCCACAAAAATATTTTACAAATGAAACAGTAAATTTCAGCATTTTGTGGAATCCACAAAAATAGACAATCGAAAAAATTCTCTTTCGAAGTTTTGTGGAATCCACAAAAATAGACAATCGAAATAAAATTCTCTTCCGAAGTTTTGTGGAATCCACAAAATATTTTACAAGTGAAACAGTAAATTTCAGCATTTTGTGGAATCCACAAAAATAGACAATCAAAATAAAATTCTCTTCCGAAGTTTTGTGGAATCCACAAAAATAGACAATCGAAATAAAATTCTCTTACAGAAACGACTAACACTTATAAATTTACTTAGCAAATGCTTACTATAGTAAACCAATCACTAAGTACAAAAATAAACCATAAAAAATTTAATTATACTTTTACAAATCAATCATTGCAGGACTGCAGCCTCCTAAAAATACAGTGATAATGCATGCATTTGAATATAGGCATGCAAAATTAAGACATAGCATAGAATAAATATTTAAA
>CABFPE010000388.1:57837-68809 GCA_900660155.1 Hofstenia miamia | reverse complement strand
TCCAACATTGTTGCCTTCTTGACGATTTTTTGGTTTACTCTTACATATTGCGGTAGGGGCATTTTAAAATGATTAGAATTTACTCAAATTGGCGCAGTTTGATGAGGCCATATAGCTGCACAACTGGTTTAAAAAACTTCATCCGTAAAAGAAAGTGTCAAGTGACACACCTTAATATACATGTCAAATAGCAACGCTACGTAACAGTATATAAGTGTGAAAAAATATCTATCAATTGAGATTCATGAAAATATGTTTCAATCTAAGCATCTCCAGTGAAAAATACGACATTCAAATTCATAATTTTTAATGTGGTATTGGTTAATAATCTTTGCCTGTCTAAGCATAATATATTTTACGTCTCCCCTTAGAGGCCTAGCATAGGAGTCAGTCCTTAACCTTAAACATCCTGACGTCCGTTTTAAAGGACAATCCATTTTTCCACACTGACAAATAATTAGAAATCTTCGGGTATGGGTACGTCTTTTGGGGAACATACTTTAATGTAATTTTGAAAGTTTCTATTAAACCCTATTGCTGATTAAAAGGATTTTTTCAAGATTATCATTTTCAAGATATAATTCTCTTATATATTAACCTAGAAATTATTTTCTTGATATTAAGATGAAATTTCTAAAGTACTATTTCAAGAGATTAATCACTCAAGTGTAGTATTTCAAGTTGAAATTCTCTTGATTAATTGAATAAAATTTCAAGATATTTTTTTCTTAAATACAAGAGACTTTTTCTATGAGTGTACTATTAACAATTTCGTATGACAACTCGAATTTTTCAAAATTTATTGAAATTGCCCACGTAATTAAGTAAATCTAAACCCAGTGGGAGATAAATTTTACGAAAATCGGGAACCCAAAGGGCAGTGCGCCCTTACCATCGTAGAAAGACAGCCTCCACACGCCAATGTCTTTGAGATCTATCACNTCTGGACCAGTGCTTTTGAAGAAGAACAAATTGGCTGACATAAAGGTGCTCATGCAGTACATTCCAGCAGAGTATCAAGGCTTTGAAAAAATTATTGCTGAGCAAGATCAAGAAACAGGAACTCAAGAAGGAAGTGGTCGAAGGGAGGGGGAGTGTCATCAAGAAGAATCAGACATTGACTTTCTTGATGATGACGAATAAACATCCATTTTCCCCTTTTAATTACCACTTTAGCATTTAGACATTTCCATTACTTTTTCTGAAGTTTTTTTGTTAAAAGTTCATTAGGATAATAAAACTATTTTTCTTTGTATTGACAACAAATTCAGGAACATTTTGATGTATAATATGTGTATATTTACCAAATATTCATGTTTCTGTCATAAAATAGAAATGGTAAAACTTTAAAGCTATTTTTATCAAAACTACCAAATGGTGGATTGGCCCTTTTGCCTCTGGGCGCCTCAATTATAATGAAAACATTTCATGGCCAGTATTTAGTATCGCCTTGACAATAACAATATTGCGTTTGCTATTAGTTAATTTCCATTATGATTGCCCTGCTCTACTGGTTTTGGGCTGGATATGGCCTTGGGGAATAAACGAATAACAACTTGCAATGCTTTGCAAAATTTGAATTTTAACCCCCTCCAATAGAAATCCTAAACACGCCACTAATACAAAAGAATAATACAGAATCCAACATTGTTGCCTTCTTGACGATTTTTTGGTTTACTCTTACATATTGCGGTAGGGGCATTTTAAAATGATTAGAATTTACTCAAATTGGCGCAGTTTGATGAGGCCATATAGCTGCACAACTGGTTTAAAAAACTTCATCCGTAAAAGAAAGTGTCAAGTGACACACCTTAATATACATGTCAAATAGCAACGCTACGTAACAGTATATAAGTGTGAAAAAATATCTATCAATTGAGATTCATGAAAATATGTTTCAATCTAAGCATCTCCAGTGAAAAATACGACATTCAAATTCATAATTTTTAATGTGGTATTGGTTAATAATCTTTGCCTGTCTAAGCATAATATATTTTACGTCTCCCCTTAGAGGCCTAGCATAGGAGTCAGTCCTTAACCTTAAACATCCTGACGTCCGTTTTAAAGGACAATCCATTTTTCCACACTGACAAATAATTAGAAATCTTCGGGTATGGGTACGTCTTTTGGGGAACATACTTTAATGTAATTTTGAAAGTTTCTATTAAACCCTATTGCTGATTAAAAGGATTTTTTCAAGATTATCATTTTCAAGATATAATTCTCTTATATATTAACCTAGAAATTATTTTCTTGATATTAAGATGAAATTTCTAAAGTACTATTTCAAGAGATTAATCACTCAAGTGTAGTATTTCAAGTTGA
The DNA here is from genome assembly GCA_900660155.1 of Hofstenia miamia. NCBI lineage: Eukaryota > Metazoa > Xenacoelomorpha > Acoela > Hofsteniidae > Hofstenia > Hofstenia miamia. The sequence goes on along the minus strand of CABFPE010000388.1, from coordinate 66,484 downwards.
AATTCTCTTGATTAATTGAATAAAATTTCAAGATATTTTTTTCTTAAATACAAGAGACTTTTTCTATGAGTGTACTATTAACAATTTCGTATGACAACTCGAATTTTTCAAAATTTATTGAAATTGCCCACGTAATTAAGTAAATCTAAACCCAGTGGGAGATAAATTTTACGAAAATCGGGAACCCAAAGGGCAGTGCGCCCTTACCATCGTAGAAAGACAGCCTCCACACGCCAATGTCTTTGAGATCTATCACTGTAAATATTCAGGGTAAATAAAAATGTGCCATGTGTGTTTTGTACACATGGGAGAGGTGACAGTCCAGAAGCCTGTCTGAATAGTATGTGGTGGAGAGATGATGGCACAGTGGAAACACTGCCAGCCTAGACCGCTACTAATTCCTGAGCAAGGGCCTATGGGATAGGTCAAGCACCGGCATTTGCTGTGTCACAGTAGTTTCTTATTTGCAGTAGGCGCTCACTAAGTTACCACCGTTAGCATTTTTGTTGGCAAAATGGTGATAGGCGCAAACATCTGAACCGAAGTTTAGACCCGCTGATCAGACACAACATAGATCAGCACTTTGCTTGCCAGGAGATTCCTAGTAGTCACACTCTTAGGGGGGAAGGTGTGGATCCAGGTCATTGCTTACTCGCTGTTCAGTTTTTTCACTGCTAAGGAAACCCCGATACATATGTCTCATTGAGATCTGCAGTTTGCAATGTCATAGGTCATGGCACCACAGGCAAACAATTTGCATTCTTTAAAATGCAATAAATGCATCAATTACTAACCAATTCACAATGGAATCAATTGCTTAACAGCTGAAATTATATTGTAAGCAAGTGAGCTGTTGTAGGCGCTTTGGGGTTAAGCAGTTATATTTTTAATGCCATCCTTATTTCTGAATGCTGAATGTTCATTTGCTTCTAATTCTTTCAATGATTCTGTGGTCATCATTCCTATTACTTCCCATATTTGCTACGCTTGAAAATGCTGAAATATGCACTAAGATTTCAAGCCACAAGTGGTTTCACCTAGAGATGATTGATATTTATGATGAAGATGACTCTTTTTTATTTGGAAATATTTCGATATACTTTGCACATGACAACAGCAATAACACGTTTGAATATCATGACATACTTGAAGATAACGTATTTTATCAAATGTGGTGTTTTAATGAAATGTGTTTCTTCGAGACTTCTACAGATTGTGTAATAGCAAGCTCTCCTCCTATTTTACGCACATTTTTTGATGATAATGTTTATAATCATACCGACGACGATATAGAGGGAATAGATGGTGCTGTTTATGTGTACACTAATAAATATAATAGTAATTACAGTTACGGGCTGCAGTCTAATTCTGATCACGGTTGCGATATTGCTTATTTCAAAGAAGTTGGTCAGGAAATGTGGTTACATACCACCGAAACTGATTCCTATATTTCGTATAAATTTAGTGATTTTTGCAAAGAAATATTCCCAAATGCTACTGTTAATTACTGTGAGCAGGGACAGATTCATGGGGGCAATTCCGCAGATGAATACCCTTCCACCAGCGTTAACAAACAACCAGTCAATGCCAGTTTTACGAAGCTTAACTCCTTTTATGCTTTTCCTCAAAACTGGCTTACTTTCCTAAAGAATGCCATGGTGGGATTGCATTTTCCTTCCATACCAGAAGTATTCTTTCCCAGTGATTTCGAGTAAATATGTACGAAATATTTAATAATTGCTTTATTAAATGTAATTCAAGTGTATTGTTAAAAAAGATAATATTTGATTAATATCATAAAGAGCCTTTGAGGTGTTATGATTAGAGTGAACAAAAGTAAAAAAAATCAAAATTGAAATATAAGGGCAATTTTGTCTAAGTATTTAGAAATTTAATTGTTTTAAGACAACTGCATGAATATTTTCAAAATTTTAAAGTCAAAATAATGTCAAAATTTTAAAATATTTATAATGAAGTAAAAAAAATTTGAAATTTTCTTTGTGGTGAAACTTTTGGTCAAATTTTTTGAAATAGAAATTATTTGTGAATTATTTTCATAAAAAGCTCTTTAACATATAATTCAAATAATTAACATTTTTTAATAGCAAAGGATTTGATGAAACTTATTAGCTTTGCAATAAAATTGTAACCAAAAGTTTAAGTAGAAGGAAACCGTAAGTATAGACCTTAATCTTCATTTCCAATTCCGTTGAAAGCTTTTAAATATATAAATTTCTTGCTTACAAAAATATGGGAAACATCACTACAAAATTTTTAATTATTAAAATCGAGATAAGTTAGAACAAGCATTAACTGAATATATTTCAATATTTTGGCAATGTTTATAAAAATGACATTACTAAGGGTGGCATTGTTGAGGGAGCAAGAATTGCTATCCTACCAATGAGGCAATAATGCAAAATTTAGTGAACACCATAAATTACTATGAAATGAATGCTTCGTGAAAAATTGAAAACTATTTATTTGATGACTTAATGAACAATCGGTGCAATTGGTTTATTAAATCTTACAGAATATGGATTGCTTCAAATAGCGAGTGCTCTCCTGCTTCCATGGAAAGGTTCTTTTCAGTGCTAAAAATCATGCTTAAGATAGTGTGCAGTCCTAAATGGTGCTTCTTACCCCATAGAACCTACGAATTTTACAAAAGCTAAAAAATCTTTAGGTCAATTTTTTAGGTAAAAAATTACGTTTTCAAATCAAAAAAATAAAAATGTTGGGTCAAAATTTTAAATTTTTAAGTAAAAAAAATCACCCTAGTTTATGATAAATAGTTCAATGACAATTACTTATTAATTATAATGGCATAAACATAAAAGGATATATCAACTAACCAATTTAAGTTTATTTAATAAATATATAATAACTTAAATGAACAAGTAAGACATTGAAATAAACAACTAGTTAATAACTCAATCCAATATTTTATTGGACAAATTTTAGGTAGGTAATAATGAATAGCATTAATCAAATTTGATGACTACACAATTTCAAGGTTGCAAGTTATCAACTTGAATTTCGAAATAATGGTTTTACCACTAAAAATCAAAAACTTCAATCAAAAATAGTCAATTAACAATTAGAAACGAAAGAAACATTTAGAAATCGTTAATATTTCTAATTATAATTGAAGTTTTTGATTTCAAATTGCAGGTGATGATTTCTAGTTATCAACTGGAAATGCTGAGTAAAAATGTGCAATCAGACATTTCTAGCACTGAGTGTCAATAATAATGTAAACCTTATACTGATAATATTTTAATATATCAATTATTTTTACATATTGTTATCAAATTTCTATATATATATACAAACATATATATATATATATATATATATATATATATGTAATCACATCACAATTTAAAGAACATGACTATATAATGAGAAATGTTTTTGCATGTATTCAATTTTGTGGATTTCCATAGTTACATGCTATTACAATTCTTCACTGTTTATTCTCAATCATTGCTATTTATTATGATGTTTTGCATATGGTGGTGTTTCTCATTATAATTGCTTACTAAACAGTGAATGGAATTTTTTTGCCTACTCAATAGTAGATGCTTGTAAATTAGAAAGGAATAACTTGGCTTTGGCTATTGTTATATTGACACTAATCATGCTAGATGGTGACCAACAACTGTTTAAAAACATAATTTCTGAAACTGATTTTAATCTTTTCAATGTTACTCTCAAAGAAATTTCAAAACCTCATTAAAATTGTATTTATTTATTACTAGAAAATCTTCATCAAAAATTAAGAGCATTATGAGCAATCCTAATTCCTTTGAAAGCTGTATCCCATGGAGAAGTTCTCAAAATTTCTTTGTGTGCAATATTAAAAGTACTCCTCTCTCTTAACCACTTATGCTATTAGAAAAACAAAATGCCTACAAATTATACTACTACAAATTTGAAAGCTTTAAACAAAACAGAACTGATTAACTGATTGATATAGTACTTGAATTAATGGAACAACTTAATGACATTGAAAATAAATTACATAAAGTACAATCTGAAAAAAATTCTGCAACCAACAACAAATGGAATGCAATTATTTATCCCAAGAACAGTTATCCAACTTTGAAAAATCAATCAGAGAAAACCTAAAATGTTTTTACAGTAATATCTTAGAAACTATTACTAACCTCATGCAACCAACCACAACAAGCAATCATGATCCCCTAACAAATACAATGCCACGACTTCCAGATATGAGTCATTTCATGATACCATCATCTCCCCCCCCCAGCCCTCAGAGACGTCCACAGATAACATCACCTCTAGTACCTCCAATGAAAATAACTCCACATGCTGTATTCAACACAAAATAAAAAAAAGAGTATCCATGTTGCCTGATCAACCTCTAAAAACAGGTATTAAGTTACTGAAAATGCTTCAATACTTTACTGGCAAGTTTGTTCAAAATATATTTAGTGCAGCAAAATGGTACTAAAGAGAATGGCACAACACAGCTCTCACTATTTTTGAAAGATAGAGCCCTCTAAGTGGATCTAACCTTTGATGAAGACAAGAAAACTGACTACAACAAATTAATAGAAGTCATGGCTTGCCAATTCAACATACTAATCAGGTCCTTCAACACAGAAGAACATGCATGCCAACTAAACAATGTCTTGAAACTTTTATTCAAAGCAGGTCTAAGTATAAATGCTAAGAAGTGCATAATCACAAAAAAGAAGGTTGCATTCCTAGGAAGAAATGTACAAGCAGAAGACATCACAATCAAAGGCAGTGCAAAACAACTAACAGATGAAATCCAAACACCAAGAAATAAAAAAGATGCACTGGGAGTACTATGATTTGTTAATTACTACCACATGTTTATTCCAAATCTAGCCAAGAAGATAGTACACATGCAAAACTTATTGAAAAAGAAAAATGAATTCCAATGGTCTTGTTAGGAACAAGATGAGTTGAACAAACTGAAGCAAGAAATGAAAAATATTAACTAGTGAGAACTCAAAAAGGACAAAGGCGAACATAGAGAATTCTATTTCATTTCTGCCTGTCAATATGAGGAATTACCTGATATATTCACAGACAGAAATGGAAAACTGATTGTACTGATACTTTCAATAATTATTAAAGAAGAGATCACACCACAAGAAATAGTGAATGCTCACAAAATGATGTCATATTTAAGCAAATTATTAACAGAGTTTAAAACCCCAATTATCTAATAGACAGCATGGTGATGTGCTATTATAAAAAGTACAACTCGAAAATCACAGAGAGTATAGTGCTCTACACATCCTCAACATCTCACAACCACATAGCCCTAACAGAATACTATAAATGGGAAGTCATCAAAAAGATTCAAGAGCAGAGGCACAAAGGAGTATACCAAAAGAAATTACAGTGCCCAAACATTTTGTTGCAACTCATTTATGTCATCAATAAATGTCAATCATGCACCCTCTTAACACTGATCAATTTCCAGACCAAAGGGCAGAATTAGAGAAGATCTGAGTAGAACACACTAATCAAATATTAAATGCTGATATAGAGCCTTATCAAAAGATTATGAAGGTTATGCATATGTGCTGGTGATGGTGGAGAACTTCACCAAATATTGTAAAATGGTACCACTATGGAACATAAATGCACAAACAACACCTGATGCCATAATAAACAAATGGATCTGTGTCTTTGGACCAATGCAACAGATCATAACAGGCCAAGGAAAACAATTCAAAAATGGCTTATTTCAAATGCTAGCAAAGAAACTTGAAATCATGCACACTCATACCACAACCAATCATCCACAGGCAAACAGAGCTGTGGAAAAAGTAAACCAAATGTTACTAAAACTTATGAAAACAATCACATCCCAAGTTGGATGCAAACATTGGAGACAAGTATCGCCAATAGTGGAATATTTCTAGAACACATCAACACATGCAACCATGAAAATATCTCCTTACAAAGCAATGTTCAGCCACAAAGCTCCAACACCAGTATCAATGTTATTCAGAGAATACTGTGACAAAATAAATAACAATTATGTCAATGAGCAAATCAAAAAGATGAACATAACTTATTAAACAATGTGTCACAACACTGGAAAAGTGCAGTGTGCCAGCAATGGTATTTTGAAAATAAAATATGCAGAGAGCCCCATAAACCTGGTGATAAAGTATATGTTTACATGCCTGGAAAGTAACAGACAAGAAACAGTTCTTCTGCTGTTTATTCTCAATTATTGCTATTTATTATCTTCATTACAATGTTTTGCTAAAAGTGTATAGTCATGTTTCTCATTATGCATGCTTACTAAATGATAGAATAGAATCTGTTTGCCTACCCAATAGTAGATGCTGGTAAATTAGAATGGAACAACTTGGTTTTGGCTATTGTTATACTGACCCTAATGATGCTAATATAAATATATATATATATATATATATATATATATATACATAGATTATTTTCATCTTCAAACTTTGAATTTGGTTACATACATAAGGAAACTTTAAATATACATTAATCTTGGTTTTCTATTTTATTGTTTTCAGTGTTATTGCAAAATAAGTGTTTGAATATTTTTTGATTAATTTGTGCAGATAACTACTATCCTCAAGTATTTCAAAATCTTTGCTGATGGCATCTAGTGTTTGTAATTTAAGGATGTAAGTTTAGCTTTATTAAGCAAAACATTGATTCTATTTGTATGCTTTGTTACAATTTGAATGGCAATGAATGTATGCTCCAGAATTTGCCTTTTTTATGTACCAACTAGTTGTGTATTTTGTAGTAAAATTGTGTACAAACACATCTAGAATATTTAATTTGTTGCTTACTTGACATTCATTGGTGAATTGAATATCCTTAAGATGACTATTGAGATATTTTAGAAAATTTTTTGGTTCATCTTTTAATTTAAATATTGCAAAAACATCATCAACATATTTAAAGTAAAACTGGCTTGTTTATAGATGCTTTTTCAAAATTACTTTCAATGATGTCCATTGAAAATGCTGCCATTGTTGGACTTAGGGCTGATCCCATTGCCATTCCTTCAATTTGGTTATAAATTTTATTATTAAAGAGGAATTGAGTATTAAAACAACACATATTTAGTAATTTACACAGTGTGTCATGACTAATTGAAATTTACTCTTCTGGAATAAACTTTATGATATGATCAATTGTCTTTTTTACTGGGATATTGATAAACAAAGACTTAACATCTCAACTAACAAGATATTTAACTTTTATATTTGAATTAAATGAAGTTGATAATTTGAAGAGGAAATCAGGAGTGTTTTCAAGTTGTACTTGGTTTTTATGTGACCCAAACAATCACAGACATGCATCAATGTTTGTGATTGCTAAATAGTGGCTCTTATCATCTTCTTCAATCAGCAATAGATTTACACTTTGTTGATATGAGTATGGTGACATGTATGCCAGCACAAGACATTGATCATTTAGTGTGTACATTAACATTTATCAAGTTCCATACTTCAAAAATGCATATGTCATTTACTGATAATGGAAATGTTAGACCTTTATACTTTAGTGATGGAAGAAATTTGTTCATGTGTACAATTTCACTCCAGTTTTTAATTTCAGGGTGTAGGCAGGTTAGAACTGAATATAAGAAACACAAGTGAGTTGGCCTGTATTTGGAAACACAAAGCCTGACTCTGTTTATGCTTTTTAATGTAAAGCCACTCCTGTTTGTAGTGTACATACAGATGTAGTTTGCAATTTCATTGACTAGTCTATAGAAATTGCTACTGTTTAGTCTGGATCAAAAAACTGACACAGGGGATGATGTGGGATGGAGTACTACCACTTTTTCTTCTTTTTTTTCTTGGGGCTTGATTATCTCTATCTCACATGTTAAGTATATTTTCACAGAATAATGTGCTGAAACCTTGTTTGAAATTATTGACATATGGACTTGTGATGGTTTGAGAATGTTTCATATACATCTATTGAGTTGACATTATTTGACAAGTAACTCACAAATGCTCCTCTACATGTGTTTTCTGTTCTGTGTATGATATGATGATTATTCAAAACTGGTTGTATTTGAATTTCAACAGGGTTTTTTTCATCAAAATGTTTATGCAATGCTGCCTTGTCTCCAAAATAAAAAAATTGGAAGATGGAGTGTGCGCTTACATAGACAATATATTAATCGTGAGTGATATGATAGATGAGCATTTAGAAAAATTGGACAGAACGTTAACGATTCTCTATAATGCCAGACTGAGGGTGAATGGGAAAAAATGCGAGATTTTAAAAACTGAAGTAGTATTTTTGGAAGAAGAATACGAAAAGGCAAAATTAAAATGAAAAACAATGCAAAGGAAATGATTTTAAATATTAAAAGCCCAAAAACAAAGAAGAACATACAGAGAATAATGGGGTTCATCAACTACTATGGATCATTCATACCAAATATAGCTCAAAAAACAACTAGAATAACAGCATTACTTAAAAAATCTAAACCATTTGAATGGACATGGAGAGAAGAGGAACAATTAGAAAACATAAAAAATGAACTTGCTAAGATGCCGTCATTAAACACACCCGATTATGAAGAAGAATTTATATTAGACTGTGATGCGAGTAATGTTGCAATAGG
>CABFPE010000388.1:4097-16914 GCA_900660155.1 Hofstenia miamia | reverse complement strand
TCAAGGAAGACAGAAGAAAAAAGAAAGAAGATGTCTAAAGAATATTAATATAATTCCTAAGGTTTGGTTATCCAACCATTTGTTGAGAGTTAGTTATCTAATAAATGTAGAAGAGAAATGCTAGTTGGCTAATCGAGAGAAAACCCCTACGCCTAACTTAAGTGCACTTTCATGGTCTGGCACAGAGACCCTTGAATCGTTCCCTGTGATGTATCCAGACCACTACTAAACACTGCTCGATTAGCTCGACATTGTATTAAATAATCAAACCGTTAATAAGATGAAAAATAAGAATTCTAAGTAAAATTCTTTATCAAATGCTTACAGTAAGTTTCAATGTATTTATAGTATTTCAAAAGAAGTACCTGTTGATTTAAATTTCAAACTTCTGCCAAGATGGCGGCGATAAAATAACGTAAGTGTCGTTTTGTCAAAAGTATTTTTATCGACAGATACAATTATCTTTTTATTGACACATATTTTATTCTTGGTTGCATTTTACAAATTAATCTGAAATCATAGCAACTAATTGATTGTAATATTTTTTAATTAACTTTCTTTCGATCTTAGTCTCTTCTGCAACGTTTGCAGCTTTTTTCTGATTAATGTTGGATGATGCTACACGCCCCCCTCAGCTTGCGTTATTTTGAGCACAGCTCATTCTCTGTGTACTAGAGTGTCTGCTTTTCGAATTATCGTTTCTGCCTGTTGATCAGACCACGTTGTTTTTTCGAATTCCGTCTGTTTTGTCATTTTTAGCACTGCTTCTCTTTCTGTCATTGTAACGTTTGCATATCTTAGGAAACGGGTTTCTCTAATGTCTTCTGCTATTGGTGTCAGCTCTCTTAGCTCGTTGATTTTCTGTGAGAAGATGTCGTAATATTTTTGATATAACTGTATTCCCTTAATGCTGATCATAAGCATCATCTGTGCATCGGCTCTGCTTGTGTGTGCTAAATCTTCTCTGATCTGGTTGTCAGGGTAAAAGAACATGAAAACTTTTCTTAAACTTCAGGTGTTTGCCACATCCTTTTAGAAAAAGCTGATGTTATTTCTAACTTCTTCCTCCGTGATCTTGTTGTGGTCGTTTTTATTCAACCTCATCATTGTAATGATTTTGACCCTTTTAGTGACATTGTAATATCGGTATCTTTTTTCCCATATATCAGTCCAGGCTATATCATTTACTCCAGAGAATAACATTATAGCTCTTGGGTTCCTTTCTTCAATTTCATTTCTCAGATCTTGTAGTTGTACATTTTTTGGTTTCCCATGTGTGTACAGCTGGTCCAGCGTTATTGTGCCTTTGATATAAATTTGTTCTTTGTTATTCTGTTGTAACAATATCGCTTTTGATTTTTTGTAGTCATCTCTATCGACTATGGCTTTTGCTTTCTTTTCATTGTTCACATACAATTTGTATTCATGTAAGAATCTTTTCACGACCTTGACGTCCTTCACTACTCTCCAACATGGGAGGACAATTGGTATTGCGATAGTCTCTGGTGGTGTGCAGATGAGGAGTTTCGTCTCTATCTCTCATTCTATGTGCCAGTATGAGCCTTCTGTGGTTGACGCTGTTGCTAGGCCTATGGTGGCGGGGTAGTTCATTTTTGCTTTGGGAATCATATCCCAGAATGCCTGAGTTAGTCCCCTTTGACTTAGCTTTAATCGTAATTCTTCTGTCATTTCTACGCTTGAAGTGATGCATTCAACGTCTATTGCAAGTTGGTTGTATGGTCATAGTAGTTCCTCCAGTTCTGTTCATGTAAATGCTTCGGTAAACATAAGTTTCATCGTCACTACTGTTTGTTGTTCTCTGATACACTGGAAGTTTCTTTCTTTTATGTCTTTTGACTCTTTTGTTATTTTAATTTCAACCAAGAAATGCTTGTAGTCTGTATCTATCCACTCGATGGTCTTAGCTGGACTGATTTCTCCCCACTTTTCTATGTTTATTCTGTCAATCGTTTGTTGTGTTTTGGGGGATAGCAATAATCTAGACGATGTTAACAGTTGTTCTTCCCCTAGCATCTATGCTTGGGATTTTGTGACCATCTCACATACCTCTACCGGTTCTTAGATACCTACTCTCTTCATAATTTCGGCGCTTCGGAGGATCTTAGTGAATGTGCACTGCTGACTGTCTCTTTTGTAGCACCTCATTTCGTAATCCAGTATATTCTGCACGTTTTTCTGTATTATAATGTTGCGAATTTCTGCTGTGTTTGCAAGTTTTCTTTTGATGATCTTTTTTGTTTTGAGCCATCACTGGTTCTGAAGCTGTTTCATCTGTGTCTCGGATGTTGCTCCCCACATATATTTTCTCATTGGCTCCTCAAATATTGTGATTTCACTGGGGCATATCCCCGTCTTATTGGCGATGCTTATCGATGATATCTTCCACAACGGATTTTCTTGCATAATTATTCTGCTCAGTATTTTTTCCATCACTTGTACTGGTTTTTCTGTTTTGTTTGGTGATTCCAGTTTTCCAGTATGTCCCTTTAGTAACCAGTTCTTTGTCTGTGTATTGATCAGGGATATTGCAATTTCATATCTCTTTGCTTTTGTCAATTTGTGGTGGGTTTGTCACGAGATCGGAAGTTTTAGTTCCACATCTTCCATCGTAAATATGGCTAGTATCCATGCTGTAGTTCTGTAACGTATTTCTGGTGCGTTCTTTTCTTTGAATATCAATTGTTTGAAGTCTTTCTTTGTATTTAATTCATAGGCTCGATTTACTTCCGTTAACGCCATTTCAATTGACTTGTGGAACTTTTGGGATGGTGCGTCAATTCTTATCTTAGGCCAGCCTTCCTCTACTTTTTGTTGTAGTTTCATATTTTTCCAAATCATTTGAATCTGTTGCAGATGTTCCTGACGTTGTGTGAGGCTGCACTTTATAAACAGTGTGTTCGCTTTCTCTTTGCTATGTTTGCAGCTTTTTCTGATTAATGTTGGATGATGCTACACTCTGAGATGAAGGTGCCATAGTAATTCAAGAATCCCATAAGGCATTGCACATCCTTATGAGAACAGGGAGTTTTGATTTTATCAAGATGGTCTTTCACATTATTCTTGATGGAGATATGACCAGGTTCAAGGATTCTTCTGAGAAAGGTGACACAAGGTTGTAACAGAGAACACTTATTCCCATTGACTTGGAGGCCAGACTTGTATAACAAGCTGAGGGTGCGTCCAAGCCTTTCCAGATGCTCAGAGAAAGTGTTACCAGCAATGAGAATATTGTCCATATAGGCTGTTATGCTGGGCTCAAGTATGTTGGCGCCATTTCTGAGCACGTGGGTAACATAGTGCTGAAATGTCGCAGGGGCATTGCAGAGCCCAAAAGCCATATACTTCCAATCAAAGAGGCCATAGGGAGGTATAATGGTGGTCTTTGAAACATCAGTTTGCTTCATTGGCACCTGCCAGTAAGCCTTGCACAGGTCAAGGCAGCTGAATAACTTGTATCAACTAGCATTGTAAAGGAGATCCTTGATGCATGGGAGTGGGTATGAATCCTTTACAGTAACATCATAAAGCTTTCTAAAGTTCATGCAGATGCAGTACTTGTTGCCTTGTTTAATAAAGACAGTGGGAGATGTGTAGGGGCTATTGCTAGCTTGGATAATGCCACCTTCCTATGAGGTTGCATAAGATATTTTTGTACACTTCCCAGAGGTTTTCTGGTACTCTTCTGATGGGCAAGCAAATTGGATGATTGTTCTTGGTTACAATGGAATGCTGTTCTCCAACAGCCTGGCCAATGCTGATCAAGCCATAATTAAGGACCTCATAATGCTGTCAGAGCAGATGGGAAAGCAACTCAAGCTCCTGAGCACTAAGATGCGGATGTGTCCAATCATTAACAAGGGGGATCTGAACATTTTCACTTGGCTCCACCAGATTGTGGATGGCCATTAAGATTGGTGAACAGGCAGTGGCCTGGAATTCCAGATGAACCAGAGTTCCAACAAGCCTCAGTTGAGACAGATCTATTTTAACCAAAGAATCAGAACTACTTAGAACAGTAACACATGTTTTTCCTTTAGAGACAAAACAGAGATCATGGGAGAAGTTAATTCCATGGAAGTGTTTTCCCTTAAATCCAGAAATCATAACATCTCCAGTGTAAGCAGAGTCAGTGGTGACGGGAACACGTCACCAATGATGAAGCTCCACAATCATGTATTTAGAAAAGCTCAAAGAGATGTCTTGGCTGGGGATGGTGTTAAGCTCTTGCCAATATTTACTTTCTCTGATTGAGATGGTGTTATTCCCATAATTGATAATGCACAAATTCTGCTTGAGAAAATCATTTCCCAATATTATGTTGTACAGAAGCTGTTGACTGCAAGTATTGATGACAATTAGATCAAAAATGAATAGCTCCAGCCAAATGCGTAACTCTAGGTTCAGTATGTGACCTTTGAGTGAGAGGGAATTTCCAGAAACATCCAGCAGACATGCAGTAGATGTAAGTAAATTTTTTTATGACAAGCACAGGTTAGAGCAATAGGAGTCGCTAATTATCAAGGCTGAGGCCCAGGTATTGATGGTGACATTTGCCAGGGATCCATTTTTAATTGAGAGATCACAAAGTAGCGTTTTGTACTGATGTTTGATATGGGGGCCTTGTAATGGTCCTCAAAATATCCAATAAGAAGCTGATAACTAGTCTTCACATCTTGATCTAGGATCATGTACTGATTGTACCCAAAACCTTGAAGGTAGGTAGGGGAATTGAGTGACAGTGGCGTCTTGGGTAGCTTTGTAACTCAAAGAGAAAGAACCATTCTTCAAATGATTGAGAAATTTCGTCAATCTTTCTGGTTAATTTAGGTAATATTGAATGACAATTAAACAGGTTAGCAATATCAGCTCCAGCAGCAGTCATGGGTAGGATTGATTGAGTAAAGCAATGCCAACTCTTAAGAGCAGACGTGGAAAACTTGCATGGCCATGGTGGGGTAGTTGGAGTCACACCAGTAGGGGTAACACAGTTGTTTACAGGTGCAGAAGGCAAAATGGTCACACTTGGCACAGACGAAATCAGACCAGCAATTGTGGTTAGCATGGGAACCTGAGTCAAACCTGACTGCGTGAAGATGGGCTCTCCAGCTGTGAAAGAGGTAATGGGGGTAATGAATTGCAGTGTAAATGGTGTAGAAGTAGAGACAAATGGGCTCTGCTTGGAAGGCAAGCAGAAATCATTTCAGAGACTTGCTCTGAAAGACTGTTGGAGAAATTGTTCAGCACTGCAAGTGATGTACTCAGAAGAGCTAGACTGGGGAAGTGATGAATGAAGCAAACTGCTCTGCTGCAGCAGAGAAGTAGGCAGAGGTGTTGCCAAGGTCTAGAGTTGGATCTCCAGAGTGTAATCAAGTAAATGAAACAGCACTCCCTCAATTTGGTATCTTGGGCACATTCCTGCATTTCAGCTTGAAGCTAATCATTGTGTTGCTCACAAGCAAGGTGTCAGCTAGTTTTTTTGGCCAAGGCATTGCAAAGTTGATCAATTTCAGAGTTCTGAGGTCTCAGAGATGGCGGGGTTCACAGGAGAATGAAGTAATTATCAAACAACAAGGGAGAAGCAATAGAACTAATTTGAACAGTGTGAGGAGCAATGTTCAGGCTGCTAATACTCACACTGGGGAGACACTGAGTGGGAGTCCCATTATGAGATAAACCACTAAATTCCATTTAGCAAAAGAGAAACAGCAAGAAAAACAGTAAGAAAAATTCAGAAAACAATTCCAACAAATCACAAGGGATTCAATCCAGGTTCAGAGAAACAAAAACTAATAACAGTAACAGCACAGTGTAGGGTACAGTATTAAATCCAAATTCTAGGAGAATAAGACTACAACAAGGTAACAACCAAAACAAGTAAGAAGAATGTCAAAGCTCAGCAACATCTTCAAAAGCACAGAACTGCAGTAAAAATAACATAAGAGACAAAGTTATGCATTGATTGGTAGTGAAGTTGATTCATGGCCAGGGGAAACAACCATCCTGGATGGCTCACACCAAAGAGAAAGAACAAAACCAAGTACAATATAGAAACAGTGTGGCTTGGCACTATGTCACAATCACCAGGTGAAAATCAGATGACTGCTTTGGTACATACACAAGCTTTGTGATCAGAGTTCATCTCCAGGCATTGGTTCCCCTGCACACTTCAATAGAATAGAGTAGAAAGTTTAACTGACACCCTAATTTGTCCAGAATCACAGCAGGGTCACAATGTTGAATCACGGGGGAGCTCTGGCTACTCTAGCAGTACTGGGTAACTCAAGAGTTTAGATTGAAGGTTGCAAAGTCTACCATAGCAGAGAGCAACCTACATTCCAACAGAGAATGTACATTGGTGGTTCACTGATTTTTCCTAACAAATAGAGAAATTCCATTCCAAAAAGAACTTCAGCAGTGACCAATTCACATGGCATCACTCCAAAGCCATATCTTTTAAGCCATCCCTACTTGCCTAGGTGCTAATTGTGTGTCTCAAGTATTAATTCCTAGCTCAATAAACAATTTATCTCAGCTCATGTAAATGTAAAAGGCACATAATTGCTGTGCATTCTCATTCACCAATGGCATAGTATATTTGCAAAGTGTAAATTATTATGTGCATGTACAAGCAGATTGAATAAGAAATGTTATTCCCTACATGTAATTGTAACCTAAAGAAGCCATGATTCAGGCTTTCACTGTTAAGCAGCTATTTGTGCCCCAGACCTGCCAGATCTTAAGCAATAGTTATCAATAGTTATCATTACCAAATCTTTAACAATGAATCTAAAGGGGGAAAATAGATAATAAATTGAAAAGATCAAATGCAGTAGAAGGAGGCCAAATTTATTGTGTGCTTTACTACAGTAACTCAGATATTTATTACAAAAATCTTTAACTTATTACCTGAATTGTTTACAGTTTCAAAGCATAATTTCCCTTGTAAAGTTAAAATGAGCAATCACACGTAATTCAAATCAAGGGGGCAAATACTAACACTATCAAATAAGTAAACTCAAAATTCAAATAATCAATTAAAAGAAATTGATACAAATAGATAGCAGTGAATCAGGAAAAAGATGCAACACTATTTCAGAGTGCCAAAATAATAGGATCAAAAAAAGTAGGCCCTGAGTGACTCTACATTAGTGTGTAAACATGTATAAGGTTATTTAGGAAATAACAGCAATCAATCTACATTTATTTGAATATTACAATAAACAATCTAAAAATAAATAAAAAGGAACAAATATTTAGTGGTTTATATTTCTTGAATTACACCATATCTATAAATTTTCACAATTGTTGAGGCATACAAGTAGTTCTCAGACCCTCCAAAGCCAATTACCAGACTTTGTGGAAAGCTGCTCACTAACAACTTCTTACTGGTTTTTAAAATTATCATTTTCAAAATATTGTGACATAATCTATCAAAACTATCATGATTGGTCAAGATGAGAGAAAAAGAATGAGGAAACAAAGACTAAAATTATTATTGATTATAATGATTAAATTGTAAATCATGATAGGATTGATTATTTTCACTTTGTAAATGTTTTGTGCAATTAATACTTAAAATTATACTCGACGGTATTTTGACAAAACAAAAGATGGTCAAACAGCATAGTCAAATTAAAGCTGACGTTGCGTAAAATTAGCAGAAATATTAAAGCGAGGGAAAAACTGTCAACAAGAAAGATTAGCAGGTACTTGTCGAGTATTTAGTTGTTTATCACCAAGTGCTATAAATATAATGAATCGGATGTAATTAATGATGAGCAAATCTACTTTGGATTCATTTTCTTTTGTCAGGTTATTTTATATATTCTGATGGAAAGCTAAACGTCTACGAGCTAGGGTAATTGTATGGTGGTTCCCACATTCGGTTAAAGGTATGCTGGAGCAGCCTCCTAATAGCTATTCCACAGCGGGGAGGGCGACAGCTGTAGTTACCTGGTGTGCTCTTAGGTTACGGATAAGTATAGGAGTTTTTTACCGTTATAGCTTTCCTGATTGTCATTGCTTGCCCGAACTTGTTATCGCAGCCTGTAGGTTTTACATGTCAAGTATTTCATTGATGAACTTAAGTTATTTATTACATTCATTATGCTACATGACGATTGAAGATTTAATAGTGTTTATATTCAGACGGTTATTACAATTGTATTTCTATATCCTATTACAAATGGTTTATTTAATAGTCATTACATGTTGCTCAATGTTTTATACGGTAGACCTCTGGCCGACTTCTCGTTACCGTTTTCTGCTGACTGCGTTGATTGTTTACATGTATCCAGGGCTGTTATATATTTCTATATATGTAGGGTTATTACATGTAGGGCCTCATAACAAGCTATCACAGCAGCACGGTTGCGCCACTTCCTTTATTGCATTAGTCCGTAATAACAAAAACAATCAATGCACTAAATTCTCAAGTAGTTGCAAATCCCATCACACTGAGTTCGCTATCCACATTACCATTCCATTATTGTTCTCTACATCGCAGTGGCAGTTCCATTGGTAAGATGCGGATGTGTTCCTGGATATGCACGTCTACTTCTAAGTGTCGATCCTGTCTTCTAGTATCTCTGCTTTATCTAAATAAGTTTGGTGAATTAGGTAGCTACAAAGGCTCCTGCATATTAAATAAGTTTAATAAACCACACACTTATAGTAAAGGAGAGAAATCGCTTTATGTTTAATCTAAGAAAAGTCTTTATGTTTAATCTAAGAAAAGTACAAGTTTTCTCTGAGTATTGCCATCACAGCGAGTTGACTTTATAATTGATGGCGACTGTGACAGGCGCTTAAAGAAGTGCATATATTTGTTGTTATGATAATACAAGAAAACATTGAATAATCAAAATTAAAATTTCAAGAATACGAAGGACTTAAGATAGTTGGAAAATGTATCTCAAAAATAAAGAAGTAAACAAGCACTTGCAATTTTTTATGAATTACATGTTTACTATACTATTGTGAGAAGGACACCATTACACAATTGCCTCTTGTAAATATGAAAATGGTAAATTCAAGAAAAAAGCAAAGGACTAAAGCCAAAACGCAAAGGACACCCCAAAATCAAACAACCCCAGCGATTGTTAATACATCCCCCGAGAGTCAAAATTCCCCAACAGAGATAGTTTTACAGCAGGAAAATGAAGCTGAAACACTGTCGACAATGGAGTTAAAGAGAATAATACAGGATAATAATAATGAAAGACGGGAGTTAATGTTACAAATAGAAAACTTAACTCAAAGGATGTTCGAGATAGAATTAGCGAATGCTGAAAAGGATAAACGGATTGAAGAAATTATGCAAGATACGAGCTCTAGGTTGACGGAGCAAAGGAATGTTTTTCAGAAACAAATCGAAAAACTAATAGAGGCGAACAACGAAACAAAAATGCAGAGTGAGAACTTAAAGACAATGATTACTCAAATGCATGAAGAAAACGTGAACCTGAGAGAGGACAATATTTTAAAACAACTCCAGATAGACGATTTAAAAGACAAAATTCGATTGTCGACATTAGCGAATGAAGAGGAGCAAAATGGTGTCAAAGTGATTAAAAACACAGTAATACAAGAACCGGAAAAGTTGAGTGGAAGTGTACCAACAGAGGAAGCACAGTCTGAAATATATCTAACAAAGTCATTAAATATAAATAATTGCTGCTTAAATTATGAGTCAATCAATACAAACTACATTGCTTCCATGCAAAATTAATAGTTCTTTCTGAGCAACAGATATAATAATGGGACCAAAATTGTCTACATCTAATTGATGTTGGTTGCAGGGCTCATTGAGTAATTTAATGTAAAGTCATCAGTTGAAATGGTTGCTTATTTACCAGATTGTTAGGGAATCTTTTGTAAGCCAAATTTGTCTTTTATGTTACATAAATCACTAGATTGCAATAAGCTGAACTTATTTATCTAATTAGAAGTCATTTTCTCATGTGATTCAAATGTATCTGCATTCAATGAGTTTTTATAATTGAAGGAATAGAGACATGGACGTTTTTTAAATTGCTATAGCTTCATTTTCATGAATCAAAATGATTTGGTGTAAAAGAATTTGTCCTTTTCATTTTCCATTGGTTAGAGCAATTTCTCTTCCTATTGTAGAATCATGGGCTGGAATTATAATTACACTAGCTAACTAATTGACTCTGCAGAAGATTGAAAGAGCAACCTCATAAAACAGCCCTGATTCCATTAAATAGAATTATTAAAACAAACAATGGTAATTCATCCAAGTAACTATGACTTTTTAGGTAAAATTTAAGATGACCAATTTGTATGGCTTCCAGCCAAAATGCTGGCAAAAAGGAGAAGTGCTTAACCTTAAATGGTGCTACCTTAGGTGTCTCACATTTTATTTTCTATCTCAATAAATAAACATCTCATTTTCATTGTTATCTCTCAGCTCACTAAATAATAGCATTAAGTTACCATGCATTTGTGCTAACCAACAGTATAATATCATCACATTGCATTCAGTTATAGGTGCATGTACATGCTGAAAATTGAATGAAAGATTTATTATTGCCATATGCATAACCATATACATAACTTAAGTGGTCCACAATTTGGGATAGATAATCTGAAAAGATCCCTAGAAGCAATGTGTTGACCCAGTACTTTGAGTAAAGTACTCCCAAATTGTTGCCTTGCTTACACAATTATTTCATACCAAAAATAAATAATATAAATACGAAGGTAAAACAGGATTTGAAGCTAGGTGAACTCTATTGACCTTTGTCTACATGTTTTCTCAATTTATACAAAAATGAGATCATTACCTGCCTTTGTTTACAATCAATTCATGTAATGTAAGTTAATCATGTCAGGATTTCATTTCCCTTGTAAATTTAATTTGAGCAATAATAAATAGCACTTTAAAGGGGACATGAAACTAATGTTCATAAACTAAGCTTGAAATTAAGGAAGTTATATCATATAAATAAATGGCTCTTTTAAAAATTAAACTTATTTCCCTGAGTGACTCTACACTATTGATTAAAATTTTTTCAATTTCAAGTTTTTAAGCTAAAAAACATTTATTTTAAAATAATTCAGAATTTTTTCATTTCAATAATTATTTGCAACTGATAAAGAAATTCAAATTTAAATTATTTCAATTTTTACTGTATTTTTGTGTGGATTTTTAGATGGAGATTGATTTGTGCTTTCAAGAATATGTGCTATGATTTCATCTTGAAACATAATTTTAAATTATGCCCAACACAATTTCCATTCAACACTCCAAGTTCCCTCTAGAAATACATACACAAAATACTATTTCAATTGAATCAAAAAGCAAGTAAATATATTGTAGTGTTCATAACATGACTGCATTATAATTACTTTAAAATCATATACTAAATGAAATTTTCTTTGGGCAAAATTTGCATTAGGCAAATCACATATAGAGGTTTTTTAGTCAAGTTTGAGTTACTTGGACTCAGTTCAAGTTTTTATGTTTTGAGTTCAAGTTCAATTATTTTTTTAAATGAAAATTTTGAGTTTGATCAAGATTTTTTCTAAATCCGAGTTTTTTAGGGTAAAAAACATTTATTTTACAATAATTCTAAGGTAAATATAATTTTTGTGACTTGTAAGAAAATTGATGAGTAAAAAAAATTAAATTTTTATGGTATTTTTGAGTGTACTTTCAAACAAGTTTGAGTTTTGATAATTTCCCTTCTAAGTTTTTCCAATCAAGTTTTGTGAGCTTATTTGAGTTTGAGCTTTGGTCTCAGTCTTGATTCCAGTCTTTTGTTGGTCTTGATTAAAATTTTAATAAAACATTAGATTTTCTATTTTAATTCATTTAAACATGATAAACTGGAAATTTAAAGCCTAATTTTTAAAATTTATTATACTTTCTAGCTTGTTTATAATTATTTTTAGTTTTCTAAAGTTTTTGTAATCTTTGAGTCTCAAAAATGTTTCATCTCATTGTCTCAATAAAAAAAGTCTCATTTCTCATTTCAAAAATAAAAGTCTCAGTCTGGAATTTCCTGATTGGGCTTTTTGCAGCTTCAGTAAAACAAAATTATTTGCTTTGCATTTACTCTTAAAATAGTTGGGGATCAATTTTACTATAGTTGAATTTTTCAAAAAAATTGATGACTCATCCAATAAACTTTTCTAGACCAGTTTTTTAAACACTTAAAATTTTTAAAAAATTAATATTTAAGTCAGTATAGTCCTTTTTTTAGTTTACTGATATAAATGTAATTCAGCTCTCAGATAAATGTTTTCTGTAACTAAAAAAGGGTTTATGTTATACTTTGGTAAGTATATTTAATAATTTTAAAAAAATATAAAAATGTATAATAGTAAACTACAGTAAATACAATCAAATTATGACGAAAAATTTTAATATGTCAAGGCTATAATCCATAATATTAAGTTTTATATTACATCATTCATTTGTACCAATCAAAAGTATTGTTACAGCATTATTAGTAGTAGCTGAGAAAGTTTTTAATTTGATATTCGTTTTAATAACAATAAAATATTGTTGTATATGATTAAATTATGCTTTAGAATATCTTATTAGTAATTTACTATATAAGTCACAATCTCCCTTATTGTAGAGTCACTCAGGGATTATTATTTAGTTGATCTTTATTTTTCTTTTGTACTGACGTCATCATGACATCAGAGTTATTTCATTTCATATTTTGAGTTTATGGTTACGAAAGAATTTGTGTCCCCTCGATGGTGCTAAATGTGTTGCTCAAATTGAATTTGATTTGCGAGGGAAAAATATAACATGAAA
>CABFPE010000387.1:714537-734790 GCA_900660155.1 Hofstenia miamia | reverse complement strand
GTAAGTCTGATTTAGATAGACTTGTAAATATTTGAGCAATTTTTGTAAGAGCAAGATATAAATATATTGAAAGCTCATTTCACTTAAAAAATTGCACGATGCTAATCTATAATGATGAAAAGTTATTATGTGTACCTAATCTATAATGATGAAAAGTTATTATGTGTACGTTTAGCAATGTATTTAAAGATATTTACCACATTTTTGGATATTTTTCAAAACAGGTATGAAACAATCATAAAAAGTTCGACTAATGCATATATCTCACAATTGTACTCTAAAATTAAATTATAATTATGAAGTTAATATGATAATTTAACTGTTTTAACCGTATACCATCTGAATTAGGATACTTTCATTAAAATCTTATTTGAATTTACTCAGAATTTTCAGAAATATTGACATTAAGAACTTCTACGAATCCTATTACATATGTAGTTTTAATATAATTTTTATAATATAAAAATATGATATAAAAAACAAAACATGTTATCAACAATCTTGAAACGTTTCTAATAAAAATTGCAAATATTTTATACTTGAATTCAATGAGAAAAACGTATTGAAAATATATTTGTTTCATTTGTACAAGAGATGGTCATTAATATATCCTTTTACTTTATTAACATTTTAGTTTTGTAGCATCTTTCATTTACATAATTGTATAAATTGGGAAAAAACATGTTATAATAATAATTAAAATTGCTTTCCAACTTTTGAAAAAGTTCTAGTTTTACATGATTTAAAAATGTTTTAATTAATTGTGATAATTTTTAAATTGATTTGTCTTTCAAGTAAGCAATTTGGTCATCTTGAGATGCCTTGATGTAATTTAAGTTTCTTATTGACAATTTCATCAATTTGATCTTTCTAACAATTCTATTTCCTTTCTAGCAGAGGTCTCCATAAATGTGGCAATATCTACAGACATGGGTTCAGTTCTCACCTTCACAAGAGAAAGGGGCATCAGTTAAGAAGGCTCCATTGAATTGTCTACTTGCTCTTGCTTGAGACCTAATGTTCTTGTGAGGTGGAATATTTAAAGTTTTGAGGTCTATCTCTACTTTCCTTGCTGATGACACTTCAGGAGTGTTATGTGTACTAGGGTTCACCATGTAATCTATGTATAGCATACAATGTTTCAGTAGGATATGAAAAACAGCACAAACTTGCACTATGTTTCACTGAATGAAAAACAAAAAATACGAATTTGTTGACAATGCTGGTGTTAACACAAAGATTGTACAATAACAAATCGATTTTTAGAGGCTATGAAAACAGGTTTTCAAAAAATTAATTTCTAGAGGTGTGTACACTAACTAAACACAAAAGACAATGGTAAGCTTGGACAAAAAAGATGAGCTCAAAAAACAACAAAATAACATGACTAGCTAATAGGACTCTTAATAAACTGGAATATTTCCAAATGTTGAGCATCAACCAAGCAAGTGAAGTTAACTAAGGAAAAACCTAGATCTCCTGAATACTCTTCTGCATAAATACAGGTTTTATCACAACTGGAGTTACATTTCCTATCATTGCTTATGTCTGGAAAATGCAATTCAACAAAGTTCGACTAATGCATATATCTCACAATTGTACTCTAAAATTAAATTATAATTATGAAGTTAATATGATAATTTAACTGTTTTAACCGTATACCATCTGAATTAGGATACTTTCATTAAAATCTTATTTGAATTTACTCAGAATTTTCAGAAATATTGACATTAAGAACTTCTACGAATCCTATTACATATGTAGTTTTAATATAATTTTTATAATATAAAAATATGATATAAAAAACAAAACATGTTATCAACAATCTTGAAACGTTTCTAATAAAAATTGCAAATATTTTATACTTGAATTCAATGAGAAAAACGTATTGAAAATATATTTGTTTCATTTGTACAAGAGATGGTCATTAATATATCCTTTTACTTTATTAACATTTTAGTTTTGTAGCATCTTTCATTTACATAATTGTATAAATTGGGAAAAAACATGTTATAATAATAATTAAAATTGCTTTCCAACTTTTGAAAAAGTTCTAGTTTTACATGATTTAAAAATGTTTTAATTAATTGTGATAATTTTTAAATTGATTTGTCTTTCAAGTAAGCAATTTGGTCATCTTGAGATGCCTTGATGTAATTTAAGTTTCTTATTGACAATTTCATCAATTTGATCTTTCTAACAATTCTATTTCCTTTCTAGCAGAGGTCTCCATAAATGTGGCAATATCTACAGACATGGGTTCAGTTCTCACCTTCACAAGAGAAAGGGGCATCAGTTAAGAAGGCTCCATTGAATTGTCTACTTGCTCTTGCTTGAGACCTAATGTTCTTGTGAGGTGGAATATTTAAAGTTTTGAGGTCTATCTCTACTTTCCTTGCTGATGACACTTCAGGAGTGTTATGTGTACTAGGGTTCACCATGTAATCTATGTATAGCATACAATGTTTCAGTAGGATATGAAAAACAGCACAAACTTGCACTATGTTTCACTGAATGAAAAACAAAAAATACGAATTTGTTGACAATGCTGGTGTTAACACAAAGATTGTACAATAACAAATCGATTTTTAGAGGCTATGAAAACAGGTTTTCAAAAAATTAATTTCTAGAGGTGTGTACACTAACTAAACACAAAAGACAATGGTAAGCTTGGACAAAAAAGATGAGCTCAAAAAACAACAAAATAACATGACTAGCTAATAGGACTCTTAATAAACTGGAATATTTCCAAATGTTGAGCATCAACCAAGCAAGTGAAGTTAACTAAGGAAAAACCTAGATCTCCTGAATACTCTTCTGCATAAATACAGGTTTTATCACAACTGGAGTTACATTTCCTATCATTGCTTATGTCTGGAAAATGCAATTCAACAAGACAGGAAGCTCTCAGTGGTGTTCATAAACAGGGCAATAACTAGCCCAGCCCAACTTAGCAAATAGAACTCCCCGAACTCTCATATCTGGGTTACAATGTAATATTTGTTTGTTTATGCAAATAGCCCCTAATTATACATGTAGACCTACTTTAGGGGACTTATAATGTACAAAAGATATCAACAGTTGCATTTTAGTACTTAATTTATTTGTAATAAATGACTAGTACTGTTGTAGTTTAAATAAAAATTTCAACTCTTCAATTCTGACTACATATCAACTATACCACTATCAACAACTATCAACTTGACATTGGGCCTGATAGGAGATGCTATATGGCAACTGTGACAGCTTACAAAGATCCTAATAACATCATGGAGAATCAGCAATATTCAGAAACATAAAAACCTTTGTTACCAACACTTTTAATCAAATGGAGGAATTAGTGTACACAACAAGCAATTGAACTTATCAGGGAATCAAAAGATAGGAAAGGTCAACTAATCAACATACCTAACTGGGATGAATAGCATCAAGAAAGATTAATTGGAACTGTAAGGGAAAAACTGCTACTTGAAGTAATAATCTATGACAAACAGAAACAAAAGAGGAAGCACAAAATACCAAACCCAGAGTAGTGATAACTCCAGTTGCATTCAAATTGACACCACCTACTGATGGAACAGATCAGTCCTACATGATGGAACTGCAAACAATTCACATGCCACCAGAAACAAGTCCACAGCAAATCTATGAAGTCCTAAAAAAAAGTTCTGAGACTGAAATGATGCTAAAAAATGAAGTACAGCAGTTGACAAGAAAATTCAAACAAAAGGATGAAGAGAGAGAAAACCTCATAAATAACTCAAGACATACATGAGCTCAAGGTTGGAAGAACAGAGTAAACAATTCCAAAGGGAGTTGAACAAGAAGTTCATATAACAGACCTAAAAGTGGGAAATGATGTATTGGGAACTAGAAAGAGAAAATAAACAGCTAGTAGAGGACAATGAAATCCATTCACAGGAACTCAAACAGTTAAGAGATAAACTCTGACTAATTAAATTAACAGAGAAGAAAAAGAGAGAGAATTACAAACAATATCTGAAGAAACAAACAAGAGAAAGAAGATGAATATTGTGAAGACAAGGAAAAGCAAAAAATAATAGATGAAATAACAAGAGTGGTATCAAACAATTCCAAAATGAAGAAAAATTAAAAAAACCAATGAGACCAAAGTTTGAAAAATCAATATTACAATACAATAGAAACAATGAGACAGCTCCCTGTAAAGCAAAACTTCTGAAATTTAACAAAGGTAGACAGATACAACCACACATTCAATGAAGGGTATTAGATGTTCAAAATTATGAACTACTAGTATGAGATTTCATGGAATATTAAAAAAAGAAAGTTTTAAAAACCAATCTGCATCATTCTTAATGCAACAAAAATGAGGAAGAATGATGACATAAGAAACTATAGTCAACAGGTGAAAAGACTGCTAACATTAAGTTCAAGGGAGAATAACTATTTGAAATACAACCTATTCTCCCACATTTGTAAGGGTATGTTTGAGAATAAAAGAACTCAGTTCAAAATAAAATGTGATGATAAGGAAAGCAGTTGACATACATGCAACAATTGAAAACAATGCATGGATATACAAGAAAGCAGCATGGAATTTCAAAATGCAGACATTAAATAGAAATTTCAAAGAGAAGAAACCAGAAAAAATAATTAAACTGAGGATGAGAGATGGGAAAATGAAGAAAATAAAAGAAAAAATGTGAAATGCTATAATTGTGAACAAATAGGACATAAGAAGCCAAGACTGTAAAAAACAAATAAATATAATTAGAAATGGAGACACATATTATGATGACAAAGATCTAATAGATTCTGAGAGAGAAGGATCAGACAAAGCAGAGCAAACAGAAGAAGAGTCAGAAAACTTGGAAGAGTGCCAACTCAAGAAAACCAAGCATCTACTATGATGTTGACAAATTTGAGTAACATAAATATGATAACAGTTGTAATTAATGGAGTAATGATGAAAGCAACAATCAATACAGGGGCAGCAACCAATTACAGATGAATGTGGAACAAAATTGTGATTTAAATGTGAAAACTTGGAAAAATCTAATAAGAGACTAATTAACAGATCAGGAGAATACATTGATACTAAAGGAATAATAAAATCAGTAAAAATGAGAATTGCCAACATGGTGTTTGACCAATTGTTAGTAGTGGTAGATACACATAATAACTTGCTACCATACAAAGTAATACTCAGTGATGATTTTGTGACAAAAAAACAAGTGCATGATAAATTATGTGAATAAAATGATAAAGGTACAGGATGAAGAAATCAATTCAAAGAGGAAGAAGGAAAACAAACAAAAAAGAAGATATAAAATTACAACCATACCAATGGAGAATGTATACAATAAAAACAGAACAGCAGATAACAGCAGAAATTATGTTATTTGAACAGAAAGGAATCAACAAAAAGAGAGTATCAATGCCATCAAGTGTCTGTGCTATTAAAAATATAAAAGGAAGGATACAATCCTGAATGCAACAAATAGAAATGTCAATATGAAAAAATCAAGCATGAACATATATGGACAATACATCAAATCTAACATTAGACTAATTTGGAAATCAATTGAATGTGAGGATTGAGTGAGTAATTTGTAAGGTCAATTCAAGGATGAGCAAATGAAAATGGAAAGTAATCTACAAAGCCAATTCAAGGGCAAATGGATGAACACCATCAAGGAAATGAGAGGTCCCAAAGGCCAATTCAAGGGCATAGGGAGGAAAGGTTAAGAAGAAATACCAGACATAAAAAGGAAGAATATCAACACTTGCAAGAAGATGAAATAAAACAACTGAAAGAATTGGAAAGAAACAGAAGGACATTCAATTACATAGAAATCAGTGTGGGACAAGCAATAGGTTAAATGCACAATATAGTGGTGAGGATTGAGTGAGTAATTTGTAAGGTCAATTCAAGGATGAGCAAATGAAAATGGAAAGTAATCTACAAAGCCAATTCAAGGGCAAATGGATGAACACCATCAAGGAAATGAGAGGTCCCAAAGGCCAATTCAAGGGCATAGGGAGGAAAGGTTAAGAAGAAATACCAGACATAAAAAGGAAGAATATCAACACTTGCAAGAAGATGAAATAAAACAACTGAAAGAATTGGAAAGAAACAGAAGGACATTCAATTACATAGAAATCAGTGTGGGACAAGCAATAGGTTAAATGCACAATATAGTGATAACTACAGACAAACCAATATAATTGCTTGTAGGAGAGTACCAGACCAATTGAAAGAGGAATACAACTGAATATTGAATGAAGACATTGACAATAAAATAATTCAACTAAGCAAAAGTCAATATGCAACACCAACAGCATTTGTAAAACAAGGAAACAAATACAGATTATGCATAGACTTCCAAAAGTTAAACAAAGTAATGAAAAAGGATTCATACCTGCTCCCAAGGATAGAGGATATGTTGTATGAAGTAAGTAAACATAAATATCTTATGTCAATAGATTTATGCAAGGCATATTGTCAGTTAAGAATGGAAGAAGAAGATATTGAAAAAACAGCATTCATAATGAAATATGGTCTGTATGAGTGGATTCACATGTTGTTTGGCCTTTGCAATGCTACTGCAATATTCTAATGATATATAACAAAAATATTAAAAAATAAGACACATATAATGGAGGATGGAGTTAATGCATACATAGATGATATTATAGTAACCAGTGACACAGTGCAAGAACATATAGATAAGTTGGAAAGAACTCTAGACATGTAAAAGAAGGCTGGAATCCAAATAAACAGAAGCAAATGTGATATGCTGAAGGAGAAGATAGTATTTCTAGGAAAAATATGCATGAAGGACAACAGCAGAGATATGATTTGAAAAATAGAAAAACCAAATAATAAAAAAGACATACAAAGCATAATGGAATTCTTCAACTATTACAGGACATTTATTCTGAATATTGTTGGGAAAACAGCAAAGATGACTAAACTGATTAGGAAAGTTGTACCATTTGTCTGGACATGGGAAGAGCAAGAATAGTTAAACAGTATAAAAAAGGAACTTGCAAAACTGCCATCACTCAACACACCAGATTATACAGAACAATTCATTTTAGATTGTGATGCAAGTAAAGTTGCAATAGGAGCAACATTAGGTCAAGAAATGCAAAGGAGGTACTGATACAGTTTATTAGCTGAAAAATAAATACAAGTGAGGAGAATTATAGATCCACAAAGTTTGAGATACTGGCACACATTAAAAGTATAAAGAAATTTAGACACTTCTTAATTGGAAGGGAATTTCAGGTACACACCAACAATAGCAAACTAGCCTGTTTAAAAAAAATTAGGAGGCAAGTGCTCAATAGTATGCAGATGGATTGAGTACTTAAATGAATTCATTCGCAAAATAGAACATAGGAAAGGAAACTTGCACATTAATGCAGATTTTTGGACATCACTACCTGAGTATCAGAGAGACATGGCAAAGAAAGATGGAGAGAAGAGACAGTTTCAATTTCTGCCTTACACAGAATATGAGAAACTACCAGAAATAAATGTAGATAAAAGAGGCCAAGCAATACTACCAATAATGGTGAAAGAAGAAATAATTGAAAAAGAGATAGTAGAAAAACAAAAAGATGATATAATACTGAATGAAATTAGAAGCAAAATAAGGCACCTGAAGACAACATTATCAAAGATTACAAAAAGTTACTATGAGAGATACAAGTGGAGGATAAACAAAGGATAGTGATCACAGAATATTACAAAAGAGACGTGATAAGGAAAAGGGTCATTTGGGGATCATGCAGACTGAAAAAACATTCAATACCAGGTTTATCACAATAGCAGTCAGCAAAGTAATCAAAGAAATAGCAAACAAATGTACAACATGTTTATTGAATAATAAGCAACACTTTCTAGCACAGAGGGCCCCATTAGAAAAGATAATTGCAACACAGCTGAATGAAATAATGTGCATAGATTTGGATATGTTATCTAGAGATGAGGAAGGCTATTGATATCTACTAGTAATGGTGGATAATTTCACAAAGTATGCAATGATAATACCAATGGCAAATACAACAGTAAAAAAGACAGAAGACATAGTAATGAGAGAAGAGATACTGAAATTTGGACTGATGGAAACAATAATAACTGATAAGGGACCACCATTTGAGAAAGGATTATTTCAGGAGATGGTGAAATTTTTGGAAATAGCAAGCAAGCAAACCACAGCATATCACCCACAGGCAAATGGGGCAGTCAAAAGTTTGAATCAAACATTAATAAAGGTGATAAGAGTTGCAACCACAAGAATAGGAGGAAATAAATGGAGGAAAGTAATAGAAATTGTAGAATATTTCTACAATACATCTGTACATTTGACAACAGGAATAACATCATTCAAACCTATGTTTGGGAGAGAAGCAGCAACACCTCTATCTATGCAGTAATTCAACTACAGTGACAAGATGGACAATGAATATGTTAAACAATTAAAGACCCAAATAACAGCAATTCACACAATGGTATGTCACAACATAAAGAAATCAAAGTGAGACAACAAAGAAACTATAATAAAAAAATATATGGACACACACAAAGTAGGAGACAAGGTAAAATTAAATGATGTAAATTAGGTTAGGAAATTAAAAACAATATGGTCCAGTCCCTACACAAATCTACAGACACTACCCAATAACAAGTATGTATTAAACAACAACAGGGTATTACATTTTCAAAACTTGAAAAGAGCAATGGCCTAAATTGAAGAAACAAAATTAGAATGCAAAGCCAAATTCAAATTAATGTGTGGTAATAATAATGAAATATTATTTGAGATTGATTATTTACACAGTCTTCCTGAAGAGAACTTTGATGAGGAGTTTCAAAGCAAAGGCATAGATGAGAATGTAGAAAAAGTAGTAATTCCTCAGAGGGAAGCAAAAAATAGAAATATATACAACCCAGAAATATGGGATTTAAATTTATTAACTGAATTTAGGAAAATAGAGGAAAGCAATGCAACAACTGGTGAAAAAGGGATTATGCAGAGAGAAAATAACAGAGGAGCAGACAATAACAAGGAGAAAAAGAGTGAAGAGAGAGTCTCAAAATGGACATCAATTCAATGATGGAAGGGCTAAGAATGAAGAAATGATGAATAAGAGACCTAGATTGAGAAGGCATCCAAGTAGTCCCTAACATCAATTCAAGGACACAGAGAAGAACAGACATGAAGCCTCTTCCACTAATAGTTTGCAAAGCTGATTCAAGGGCAGGCAAACAATGAGCTCACAACAGCAGCACAATGATCCTTCCAGAAGTCCACAATGCTGATTCAAGGGCAGTTGGACAGATATAATTCCAGGGGAAGGTGTAAGTGGGGGAAGAACCATAATAATATGAAAGCAATTCAAGGCTGACAGTACTATGGAAAACACAGCTGGTCAAGTAGACAAACAGGAACCAATTCAAGGGTGACCAAGTAGAAACCATTAGCACAAATTCAGAGCCTATAGACTATGAACTGAGCACCAGTATAAGGATACTGTGACATAATTGTGTGGCAGAAAAGCATAATAAAGAAAGTAACTAAGAACTATCAGTAATTTATAGAATTATATTTTTGTACTGAACACAATTATTATCCTTTTGATTTTTCTAAAAACAATTATGCAGTTTTAATATTACATTTATCAGCAAAATTGTTTGGCAAAATCTAAAAGGACCAAATTTCTTAGATGACATAGATGACATTGTGTAATTTTCAGTAGATGAACAAATTTGCAAAGTGTAAACAAATTTGAACAATGAACAGTTACATGCTGATTGTTTAATTGTTTATGCAATATTATTATAAATAGCTTACATTGGAATTATTTGATGATGAATTTATTTCATTTGATTTCTTATTTTGTATTGTCAGGATTGATTATATTTGCCAACAGTGCCAAAAGAAACCTAAAGGACTGAGTGTACCTAGTTTTCCTAGTTGTCCACTTTTTTAACTAAAGCAACTCACAGAGAATATGCATAATACAGATATTTTCAATGGGGACTTTCTGGATTGTGCAGCTCTTAGGTTAAGTCTA
Organism: Hofstenia miamia; assembly: GCA_900660155.1. Taxonomy (NCBI): domain Eukaryota; kingdom Metazoa; phylum Xenacoelomorpha; order Acoela; family Hofsteniidae; genus Hofstenia; species Hofstenia miamia. The sequence continues at coordinate 724,719 of CABFPE010000387.1, read as the reverse complement.
TGCATAGAGGTTATTATTTTGCTGTAATTTTTCCAACTAATTCATTAGTTATCATAACTTATGTCATTAAATAGCTGGATAGCTACCCTTAGGCTAACCATTTTTATATCCAAATTACTAAGGTGTAATAATAAGCTTTATTATACAAATGAGGTGCCTACAAGCCCCTATATACATTACATGTTATTAATAGTAATCGTCATGTTAGACAGCTTTACTAGTGACCTTCAATTACAACAGTCAAGTCTCTCGTTTCTGCTGAATGTATTGATTGTTCACATATATTCAGGGCATAGTTGTCTCTATTTATATGTAGGGCTATTTACATGTCGGGTTAATAACAAGCTAATGCAGAATGGTTGTGAACATTCCTTTATTGCAATTATCAGTAATAAAATGAACAATCACACTAAATTGCTAGGCAATCACAATACACAATCACTGAAACATTTCCACACCATGAGCCTTGTCAGCCAGTCACAATTGTTTCCATGGTAACTGGTGATGCCTTACAGCTCCAAGTTCCTTTTCAGCTGCAGGGCTTAGCATTGGGCTCTGACCATGATCTTGCCACTTTTGATCTAAACAAGTTGTTAGTAATACCTTACCTTGCTATGAATGGAAAGCTGGATTAATTGGAATTGTACAGTTGGTTAACAGATAAAATAATGGCTTTACCAAAATATGTCTATCAATCTCCTTGTATAGATTCTACAATACTGCTATGAATTACTCAGGAGGAAAAGATACATGCCTCCTCAGAAACCGCCTCTGAAAGAATAATAAGATCAAGAGAAAGAGAAAAACATTACACCCATATTTCACAGGAACAACAAAAGTGAGACACAGATCTTTCAAAAAGTTATCACCAGAAACAAAAGCACACATAAGAAAAATTGCAAAAACAGAGGGCACAAACCTAGCAATAGTGTTAGATGGAGAAAGCAGACCCATGGTAAATGTAATCACCAGCTACTGAAGCAACATGAATGAAACAATAGAAAGACCATATATGAGAAGTACAATGCATATTACATTTGATGAAGACTTTGCATTGTCAACAGCACAAAGCATAATGGCACATGTACAACAAATAGCAAGCATACCCCAAATAAATATTGACAAAGAAAATTTGACAATAATTCACATCCTGAAGGAAAAAGAGTACAACAAAGACCTTAACCTAATAAAGCTGCATGACTAAGGAAGTTCCTGGCTACCAGACAGCACCACATTGTGAATAGCTCTAAGAGTAGTTTTAGTTGAAAACTGGGGGCCACTGGTTTCTACTCATGTGCTCAGACACTTAGCTTTCCATTGACATATAGATTCAAACCTGATAATATAAAATAAGAATTCAAATGAAGTATATTCATCACCAAATAAATCCAGTATAAGCTATTTATAATAGTATTTCATAAACAATTAAGCAATCAGCATGTATCTGTTTGTAATTCAAATTTGTTTACTCTTTTGCTAATTCATTTGTCAGCTAATTTGGTCCTTTTTGATTCACCAAACCATTTTGCCATTAAACATTAAATAAAAACTGCACTAATAAGTTTTATAATAATCAAAAGGATAATAATCAGGTTGTGTACAAAAATATAATTAATTAATTTACTGATAGTTCTTAGTTACGTTCTTTTTATCTTTTTGCAAACCATCTGATTATGCCACATTATATTTGACCCCAGATGATTAAAATTGCTCTGAAGCTCCTAAGCTATTATTTAGATTTCTGTAAGGTCACTTGACTTTTCAACATTTTTAGTGCAACATTGTATGCCATTTTAATTGTGTACTAAGCTATTGACATGGTGGTGCAAATAATCTTTCATGCCTCAACCTCTGTTTGGGGTCAATTTTGACCCCAGAAGAATATCTGATATAGAATATTATAAAATCCTTTTTGCTGTAATTAATTTCAATTTTTAGTGTCATTTTAGATTTTAATTATTTGATTGTATTACTTTATCTTATATACTAGCTTTTTATTATCTTATATTTAGCTGGCATTCTTATATATTAAATTATGTCATTATCTAGACTTATAGCAAACAGGTATACCAGAGAAGAATTGGAATAACTATTTTTTGATATGGAAGATGATGAGATTTCTGATCAGTCTGAAGATAATGATGATAAGTATGCTAATGATATAATAGATTATGAGAAGAATTTCCAGCTGAAACTTTATATTCAGTTGATGATGAAGGAGATGTGATGATAGTTCAGAAAGCAGCGACAATGGCAATCGCAATTTGATGGAAAGCAACTCGAGGAAAGTCAATCAAATGGAAGTTGGGAGAGAACCTGTATCAAATTTGTTGAAGGGAAAACCGGTTTTTTTATGTTTTGTCAAGCCCAAAAACCCCTATGATGCATTTATGATTATATTTGATCAAATTGTTGATAAGATTGTTCACTACACCAATATTGAAGGAAGACGTTTGAAAGCTCTGTGTGCGTCAGAACTTTTCAACAAGAAATGGAAGCCTTTCATTCAAAGTGACAATGAATGTTTCATTGGTGTATATATAATTGCTGATGCACATAAACAACACTATCGCAATATTGAGCAGCTTTGGAATACTAGATGATAATTTGCAGCTTTCCATTCATCTATGTCAAGGCAATGCTTTGAAATGATTAGAACTGTTTTCAAGTTTGATTATAGACGACCCAATAGTGAAGCAGTAAAGGAAAATCCATTTTCAAAAATTAATGAATTATGGAGCATTTTTGTACAAAATTTACAAAAATTTTATAATCCAGAACCTCAGTTAACAATTGACAAACAACTTGCAGATTTTTATGGCAACAATGAGGCATTCTTAGTTAGTTACGTGGATAAAAAAGCATCTAAACCTGTGCTCGTTATTTCTAGTGAGCATTGTGTCACATCTATAGTTACTTCAGAATCTAAACCTGATATTATTTTAGACTATAATAAGTACAAAAGTGGAGTAAACAATTTAGATCACGTTGTAAGAATATTTTCATTGAAACAGAAAAGTGTAGGTTGGACAGTTTCTTCTTTTTTCAACATTATAGATGTTGGTTCCTACAACGTCTACCTAATGCTTAACAATCAAGTAAATCATCTTTGTCAAGATTTGATTTTCTGGAATTGTTGGCTTTATCTCTCATAAATCAGTCTATGAAATAGCAAAACTGTAACCCTAGAAATTCTAGAGAAACCAGAAAAGCTCTTGATTTATTATGATTTGGAAAATTCACTAGTTCTGGTCACCAGAATCAAGAAAAAACAGAAAAAATGCGCAATCTGTCCTCGAAACAAGGGCATATAAACAAATAAACGGTGTTATAAGAGTGACAAATATATATGCAAGGAACATCAAATTGTTAAGTTTTATTGCCCTAGCTGTTAAATAACAAATATATTTTATAGTTTTGCAGTTTTTGAGTTTGGAGACTTAGAGTTTTATTTTTTGCAACATTGTGCCATGTACTAGTACATAGGTTACTGTAAGGTATGTATTCTTGGGTTACTGGAATGTTTGTCAAAATGCTATCAAAAATGAAATAAGATGAAATTTAACCATTTGTGACATAGGCATGAATAATCTCTTTTATTTAGTAAGTTTTGGTAAGACACTGCAGAGTCATTTTTTACCCCACAGCAGAGGTAAGTGTAGTAAATTTTATGCAGAGTCTAACCATTAAGAACATTGTAGGGGTTAGCTCAGAGTTATGGTATTTAGTTGATAAACTCACACAATGAAGAAAGGAAAATGCAATTATTTCCAATGAAAGGGCAAGTGATCTTCATTTGCATTTTATTCATTTTAAGGAAGGGCAGTAAGGGATGATGCTCCTGTAAGTACAGACAAGCTGGAAATAGCTTAATGTTCGAAGCCACTTGTCACTTCAGAGGAGGTTGCAAATGTTTTCAGGCGTTGTAATTCAAAAAAAGGCAATGGGCCCAGATAACCTGCATATCTGTCTCTTCAAAATGTGCAACCGTGAGGTAAGCTATATCTACTCTGTGATTAAATTTGAAAAAAAAATTACAAGAAATTTAGAAAGAAATTGCTAACATTCCTCTTTACTAGACAATGCTTACTTAGCGACACACACATTTTTTTTTACATTTAAGTCATTTAATATAAGCTAAAACCAAATACAGGTTAGCAAAAACTAAAATAAATAATAAATAAAAGTTAATTAATAATAAAATGAAAACAACATTCAAGGCGTGATGCTAAACTAAGAATCATTTTTAGTTACTACAATAATGTGAAGAGTAGTAGAGATTTTACCAGTTTCAACGATTGCTACATTATTATAATGTAGACAGAACTCTGTTCCCAAAACACGTTTTGAAAGTTTCTGTTCTACATAGCGGTAGATGGTACAGCTTCAAAGATCGTGATGTATGTGCAGGCTTTTTATTTTTCATGAAACATTCTTATAAAGGGTGGTTTGGTGACTTTATTATACGTGTATATAAATTGAAATCAGCTTTGCGACGCATTTCAAAAATATCGTAAACTTTGTCAGTATAATGTCTATCATAACATTTTTTTCAAAAATAAATTTATTTTTTTAAGAAGTGTATCATCACTACCAATAATTACTAAACAATATCTACGTTTTCTAACAATTAGTGATTCAAAAACTTTATTTCTTTCTTCGATATTAAAGTTACTTTCTAGATCTTCAAATACATACTTTAGTAAGTTCAAATAACTAATCAACTTTTTTCTATATTCACAAAATTTAAAGTTTTGTTGGAAGGTAATTCTAAGTATTTTAAATGAGCTTACTTCTGATATATCTTTAACTGGAAGACATGAACAAGGCAAAGATGATTTCAATGAACACCTAAGCATCTTGGTCTTTTTCACGTTAACCTGCAGTCCATAATCGCTAGCCCAACTGAAAATATTTTCAACCTCCTTTTTTAAAACTTCAAATTTAATAGAATTTCGAAAATTGTAGCAGATGGAACAAACAGTGGAGTCATCTGAATATTTTAGTAGAATATTATCATTTTCTACTGCTCGTAAGCTATCACTAGCAATAGAATAAATATTAGGTCCACCAACAGTACCTTGTGAAGACCCCAGATCAGTAGAAATATATTCACATTTATTTCTTTGTCAAACTAAGCACTGCTTTCTTCCAATATCAAAATGATTTTGCCAGCTAGAGATATTAATACTATCAATGAATCTATCAAAATCTATTGCCACTCTATTTTGGTTCAATTGATCAAATGCTTTTAGAAATCAACAAGAATAAGGTGAATTCCATTTACTGATGGCTTATCCAATTGTGATAAACAGAAATACTGAAGTGTTGCAAGGCAGTCTTCAGTACTTCGCTGCTTTATATATGCAAATTGATACTTATTAACTTTTTCTACAATTCTAGGGGAAATGTATTACGAGTGAATGAACTTTTCAAAAACCTAGCAGACAGTGATGTAACATTTATGCCACGTATATCATCATTAGTTTTTGCAGTGCAGCATTTCGGCAATGGATATAGGTCTGCACTTTTATATTGCGTAGGAAATTTTTCAATAGAAAGAAACTTATTCCAGAAGTAATGGTAAATATACACATTGTATATCTTCTCTTTCCCCTTGCTTTCTACATTCCTGTACTGCTATATCTATCACTGTTCCCAATATTTTCTCTTTGTCTACCACTACTATGTCTGGCCTCTGTGCTCCTATTCCTTGCTTGTCTGGATGTTGAAGTCCCACACTATCTTAACCTTATAATTCTCATTCTGCACCAACTTCTCACAACCTGCTATCAGATGATCTACTGTCTCCGCCTCTTTCTTACATAGCCTACAATTATCACTTACTTTTTTCTTCTGTCTATATGTTTGTTTACCCAGTTTGTTCTTATTGCTTGCTCCTGTGCTACCATTATCAGTGCTTCGGTTTCTCTTTTTAGTCCTGCCTTTGCTTTCTTCTCTGTCATATTTTTCTGTGTTCCTCCAGTATTCTCCATGATTTGCCTTCTGCCTATACCTCGTTTTTTCTCTCTGATTCCATCCTACTCTGGTATATCTTCTTTCCTTCGCTGTCAGCTCTTATCTTCCTTAACTCCTTAGTGACCTCCAGTAGAGACCTCTTAGGTTGCTTTTCTACATATTCCTTTAGCCCTAGTGCTTCTGCTTTTACAATTTCCTCTACACTTAGTAGTCCTTTCCCTCCCGTATGCCTTGCCATGTAAAGCCTATCTAAATCTCAATTTAAGTTGAATGCTCTCTTTGCTGCTAGTATCTTCTTTGTCTCCCTGCCTAGCTCCCTAAGTTCATTCTTGTTCCACCTAACTATTCCTGCTGAATATCTCAACAATGGTATCGCCCATGATTTAATTGCTTTTATACTATTCTGCCAATTCAATGCTGACTTCTGTAGAACCTTCCTTACTCTCCTATTGTATTCTTTTCTGAGACTCATCTTCATTTTCTCATGATCTGTTCTGTCCCTCTCTATCACTCTTAAGCACTTGTACCCCTCTTTGACTTCCTCAATCTTATCCCCACTGCTCGACCTCAAACCATCTCCATCTATGCACTTGCCTCTGGTCATTTTCACTGTCGCACACTTTCCTAATCCAAATTCCAACCCAGAATTTCTGCTTGCTTTCTTCAATGTCTCCACTTGCTTCTGCAACATCTTCCTTGAACTAGCATACATCTTCAGGTCGTCCATGTACCATAGGCATAGGGCACGTCTCCTTTAACTTTTCTGTTATAGAGATAAAGCTAACTACAAACAGTAGTGGTCTCCTTGAAATATGCCTCGCCTAAACCTCAACCTGTGCCCGTGTATCTCAGTCTGACACTTTCCCATCTTCTTCTCTAGAAACTCAAGCCATTTCCGTGAAATTCCATTTGCCTCTGGCGTCCGCAATACCCACCTTTGTGATATGCTGACATATACCTTCCTTTAGCCTATCCATGCGATTGCTAAGTTTGTCTTCCTTCTTTTACAATTCTCCACCATTGTCTGGTCTATTAACAACTGATCTTTACATCCTCTCGTCTTTGCCCGACATCCCTTCTGCTCTTCTGGTATCAACCTGTTCTGTTCTAAGAACCATGCCAGCCTATTTGAAATCACAGAAGTTAGCAACTTCCAAGATGTTGGCAGACATGTTATTGGCCTGAAATTGCTTGCCTCACTACCCTTCTTTGAGTCCTTCTGTATTAGAAATGTCCTTCCCACTACCATCCACTATTGGCACCCACTCACCACACACTACTACTATAGATCGACAGCAACGAGTTATACTTAATGGCACAAAATTAAAATACATTACCACTAACCGTGGAGTACCTCAGGGCACAGTTCTTGGCCCCATCCTATTCTCACCTGCGTAAATGATATAACGAAACAGATAAAAAACAGTAATATTTATCAATATGCGGACGATACCTGTCTCATAAGTACTAATGTAAATGCCTTTAATGCTACAACATTCTCCAAAATGACATCGAACATTTAACAAAGTATTTCTCAAATAATCATTTGAAAGTAAATATTGAAAAAACACCATTTATAATTTTCTCGCCTAAAACATTTAAAAATCTTATAAAAAACATTGAACTAAATATAAGTCAAGTACCAATAAAGCAATGTGAATCAATACATTATTTAAGTGTTGAGATTGACAATGATTTAAATTTTGAACAACTTTTAATGACTAAAATTAAAAAAATAGCTTCTGGAGTTAAATATCTTTACCATCTGCGAAACGTCTTAAATATATATCTCAAACAATTGATAAATTCTTTTTGTTGATCTCATTTTCAATAATGCTCATTTCTCTTTACAAACATAAAATTCAAAATATCGCATACTTCTGTCTAAAACTTTCAATTGGTCTCTCAAAACACTTAACTTTGTGCAAAAACATGACAGTTCATCCGTCTATCGAATTCAATATGAAATATTAGCTCCTTATTACAGAATTCAAATGCATATGGTATCAATATTATTTAAGTGTAAATCTGGTACAGCTTCTCTTTCATTTTTAAAACAATATATTAAGTTGAATGAACGGTCTCAAAAAATTTTATGCTTAAATAAACATTTAATAATACACTACACTCCTTCGAAAATTTCGTATGATCCTAGATAATGTACACACACACCACACAATTATATTATATATGTATATGTTACTATTATTTTGTAAATAGTTTTTAGTTTATAGTCTTATACCAAAGATTTTTTGCAATAAATTGCTTTTGACTCGTATTATTAGTATTATTATCCTAGTGGGTTATTTGGATTATATATGAGAGGAACCTTATAGCTAATATTGACATTGATGGAAAGTGATTTAGTTTTATGCATTGATTGATGATATGGCATAAAGGACTACTAAGGAATTTTGCACAATTTTTAATACAAAATGCAGGAATTTCAGAAAGTCTGCTTGGTTTATTGACATTTACTTTTCTTATTGCTTGAAGAATTTTGAGTCACAAATTGGAATGAAAAAGATTTTTGGGGAGTTTGTAGTTATTTTTCAAATGTAAGTGGCACCCCTAAGGTCCCAGATATTTGCCTAGGTTAATGAATTGATCATTGAATTCATTTTCAATATCCTTGTATTTAATTAATATTATGATTCTTGTTTCTGTTCAATACATTGTTGATGAAGTCCCAGCCATGTTTATTCTAGTAAATACGGATTGCATAGACCGATTTTGTGCTGCTCTTAGTTAAATATTAGATATGATCCTTGCAATTTTATCTAACCGGTGATTATCAACAGTATAATTTCGTAAGTAAGTTTTGTAAGCCTCATTTTGGCATTTGACGAGTTTTTTAGGTTAACCAGAAAGAGTGCGTGATTTGATATCTACAATTTTCCTGATTAGAAAAAATTCGTGAATGAATGAATAAAAGAAATAGGCTTCCAGTTTACATTCTCGGATAGAAAAACGTTATCCCAAGATATATTCTCTAGTTAAGTTTTTAGAATTTTCATTAGCGCTGGATCCCTTTCTCGATTGTATGCTTTATGTTGCTAAATGAAATGCAAGTTATTATACAATGATCTGAATAGGGGCATTCGCTGGAGGGGTACTTAAAATCGTTAATGTTCTCAACGGAAAAGTAATTAATTAATGTAGAAGAGTTGTTATATAGTCTAGTGGGTATACATGAATTAATTGTGTTAAGATTAACAGCATCAAGTAAGAATTCACTATCTTTGAGTATTCTTCAGATAGTTGATATTCCAATTGCCCATCACTATCAATGACTTGTTTTCTTTTAGAGAATATTTTAATTCAGCTTCAATTTCTGTAACAAATTTGTTAAGCTGATCTTTGCTGGGTCTGTAAGAGATATTAATCAACTGATGAACGTTTTTTTGCTATTTTTAGAGAGTAAATATTTCGATCCATAGGCCCCAAATTTTTTCATCAATTTTAAGTCAGTTCAATTTCTAGTCTTAAATGTTTTGGAATTTACAACTTCACTCCAAATTCTTTAGATTTGTTGGCAAGTGTAGAATCTCGCCAACCTTCATAGTACGGTAGGTGACAGACTCCAATCTCCATCCCTCTTCTTTCTGTTCTATCATTAAGCCGTTACATGATTAAACTATTATCTCATCAACTAGTATTGATATGAAACTAACGACTGTTATTTTAGATCCAAGACACGAGACGGAGTGTACAAAGTACAGGGTACGCTTACCCGACCTGCAGCAAAGCACAAAAGAGGAATCGAAGAACTACGCTACAATGAGTATTTCCATGCGATACTGACACATCGATAGAGACACCAACCACAACTCAGATGACTCAGTGTAATGGAATAGTGTGCATGAGTACGATAGCGATAATGTGTGATACCTTATTAGTTTATTGTATTGATTGTTCTTGTTATCGATGAAGTTGTTTAATAAAGGAATCTCGCAACCGGGATGCAATAGCTTGTTATGAGTTCGTACATATAATAACCTTACATATAAATAATTACATGCCAACCTAGAGTACATGTGAACAATCAATATGGTCCAGGCAAAAGGAATGAATTGATAGTCCGTCAGTCCACTAGTAATCATACGTAATAAACTCTGTTCAAGATAATACAAACAAATACTGTAGTTTCCTAAGGTAGCTAGATGTAATAGCATAATGTAATAAAGATGGTAATATTGACAA
>CABFPE010000387.1:688141-713986 GCA_900660155.1 Hofstenia miamia | reverse complement strand
ATGGAATAGTGTGCATGAGTACAATAGTGATAATGTGTGATACCTTATTAGTTTATTGTATTGATTGTTCTTGTTATCGATGAAGTTGTTTAATAAAGGAATCTCGCAACCGGGATGCAATAGCTTGTTATGAGTTTGTTACACAAGACTTAGGTCCCTGTCACAGCAAAATAGTTCATAGCCATCAGGTCTCCAAGTGTTATCTGAATCCATGTCAGTTAGCTAGATATCAACGAGAGGCCTAAAATTGAGTTTTTTCCAGTTTGGTATACTAGTTCATTGTACGAAGAGACTTTATTAGTGAGATTTTTAATATTTAGATGAACATATTTTATTGGGGCAACAGATGCACACATCATACCACAATAATTATCATACGTGTAAATTTAGGCATATTAGGCCCGGGGTTAGGCTCAATACTTGCTTGCAGTAAAAGAAAAAAAATTTTTGCACATAATATACTGGAGTATACAACGAATATATAAAATAATATAAATGAATTTTATGAAATGTTAAAACTATACGGACTTTTATATTTAGTATATACTGGAAAAGTTGCATTTTGGTAGAGATTATTCAAGAATAAAAAAGATGTAAAATACAATTCTGTATCAATTAAGTTTTGAAATAGTCGTATTAATTAATGCTAGCAATATACTGGTAACATCTGACTAAATGAGGTAATGAACAGGCAACTTTCGATTATCCGACTATCGATTAAGCGACACGTTGATTATCCGGCAGCCAATTAGAATGATTTATCGTTCTGAGCCATCGCGTAAACCCCAAGATCGCAGGCTACTAATGTGAAGGTTCTTACAGTAGGTCAAAATATGCAATCTCCTGGCAAACAAGATCCTTATCAGGATATCATGCGGCGGTATGATATTGGACGGACAACTATTATTGATATCAAGACAAAGGAACTAATGAAAATTCATTTTTTCCCAGAGTGTCTCATTCCAACAGATTAAATTCCCTAACAACAGCTCTTCATTGGTTTGAGGAACAAGAAGAGTCAACAACATACACAGTCGCTGCCCTGAATTCGCTAAGAATGTTTGAAACAAAAACGTTCAGAAATAATAATAATAATAATATTTATTTAATTCTTTTGTTTTTTTTTTACAAATCAAGTGATTAACACTTATGAAGAATTAAAACAATAAATATAAATTAACTTGGTTCTGAAAAAATACTTTGTCTTGGTTTCAAAAGTTTATCGTCCTTGATGATATAAATAGTTGGTTTTCATTGTTCAGTAGCTTTGTTATAACTTATAAACTTTGTCCTATAATTTGATAAGTAGTTGGATCTTCTTTGTTTTAGTGAAATTTTTAATGATTTTTTAAATTTATTGAAATTTCGTTCTTATTTAATCAAGAATTTCATGTTATTTTCAAATTTTGTCATAATTGAAGTTTTGTAACACCAGTTTTCTAGTATTTGATTATCCGACAGTTTTTCCAAAAAAACCGGTCCCAACTTGAGCGGATAACCGAGAGTTGACTGTATGTATAATTTTGCATTCAGATATGTTAGAAATATTTCAATTAGAATTTTTAGTTCGGCATTGTGCATGTGTAACAGATTTGCAAATCTAATGGACACAATTCTGTACTCAGGTCACAAAGTATTAATGTTAAGATTTTTATTAGATCCGCTAAATGTTAGGCGAAAGTTGCATTTGGTGGGTTAAATGATACGCGCTCATAAATCTAATATGTCACTAAAACTGCAATAAATTCGCCCGAATAACTGCTGGTTTAAGCCCAATGCCATTGAGGCCTTAGGCATTTGTTAGTTTGATATACAACGTTCAAACCAAAAATTTGAAGATTCAAATATATATCAGATTAATATTTGTGTCTATACATAACTTTGCAAGAAATACATTTGCGAAAGCGCAAAGTTTCACAAATATTGCTTGTTAGACTGGCATTATAATTATCAAACTTCACAATTATTTGCAAAGTACCTTGTTGACTTTAATAATATTTGTAAGTAGTTTTTAAATTTGCCAAGTTTGACTTTGTTTTAGTGAAAAATGACATTGAGGAATTGGCGAATTCACGAATTTTTAGTCTAATATTAGGCACTGGACTTTACCAGTGGATACTTTGAAAAGATTCAATGGTTATTGCATTAGGGATCAACTTCTTTTATTACCAAGAAACGCGATGAATTGCTTGAGGCATCGTATGCACAACTTCAAGCCGTTATTTTTCTCCAAACTAATATTGTGGCAGAAATTTTTCATTTGTGCTTTGTAAGAGATGAGTAAGTTTTCTTTAAAACAAGGAACATTTTAGAACAATACGCAAATTAGTCCAACAAATATGGATAGATAAATGCATGTGCAAATGGCTAGTTGGTTTGAAAAATAATTTACTCTATATTATCATAAACTGGATTAAATTACAAATTGTATTTTTTAGTTTGTAGTAAATTTTAAATTTACTATTTATAACGAAATATGTAAACTACCATGCATAAACCTTTAAGGAAATTCCTTGAATTTTCGCTTAGAAAATGTAAAGCGAATTGATTTTTTTATGGTGGTGCAGCCTTATTCAATAAATATATTTAATTTGGAATATCAGACATTAAACATTATGCATTCTTCGAAAAAAATAATATAATGCATAAAATGATAAAGCAATGTATACTAGAAGTCTATATACTAATCTTATTCTATAAATTATAACTACTGCATGCATTGCGATGCATGTTAAATTTTGGTTTTATCAATAATCACCTTACCGATTATTTTAAAATTAATAAAAATGTGCAATGTTCTGTAAAAGGTTTACTTGCCTACATTTTTTTAAATGTTTACAAAATGATAAACCCTGCATTATTTTCTAAAACATACTTCACATGAATAAAATTTGAAAATTTATAGAAACTATTTAGCACCTCTGAAATACAAATAATTTTGAAGATATTAATATTGCCACTTAATACTCAACTTTCTCTTCCTTCCAATGTGTCAGAAGGTACGTCTGCAGTAGAAGCATTTCCTTAAAATGTATTGGTATTATAGCGATCACGATTTTTGATATAATGCATGCATTCACAAATGTAAGTATATGAATCTATGTTTGCATGAAAATATATGTAAAATACATACACGTTTGAATATTTGAATAAACTACAATATTGTGTGTACAGTATATGCAGTATATACAGTATATACAATATATGTACAGTATATATATATATATATATATATATATATATATATATATGTATATATATATGCTCTTAGGACTCTAGAAAACAGTAAAATTGATTAGACGAAAATACCTTTGGACATTGGTAAAGTAGTACTGATTGCGGATGCTTTTCTCCCTAAACATTTGCATTTGTAAAATACATTTAAAATATATCTAGAATTAAAACTTATACAGTAGAATCATTAATATTCTTTTATTTATTAAATTCTGCTGAATAGAAAAATTTACAAACCCTTACTTGTTGCACTCGTCTTATTGCTTGAGCTCTAAAAAAAGTTGGAGGTATTCCCACTTAAAAATTCTACCTGATAAAAGTTGTAGTCATGATGCCTCAAGAACAACTGCAGACCTTCTTTGATCTAAATATAATCCTAATTATGGATAATTATACACACATACTTATTATAATTTTATAGGAAACTGTGCATTTCTATAATTTTCTAACTGCATTTAAATTCAACTAATTAAAGATTTGTATTAAACTTCGTTTTATACGAATAACTATTGCTATGTTTAGTACAATTATTATTTAGATTAACATATCGTACCTTTGTATCTGTTAGGCAGTGAAATATAAACAGGAAGAAACCCTAAAATCTTCATATTAATTAATCAAATACAAAATTGACATTTATATGAAAATTCAAACAAATCATGTGAAATACTTAGTTTTTGAAAATATTAAGAATTTCTTTTCTAAAAAGATCAATTTAGTGCGATTCGTTTCTTGATGGAAATTGATCATTAGCGTTCTGCATCCCAATATAATTTAACCTTATGAACCGCACCGGTTCTTACTCGGTTTTAAACGGATATTTATAAATTAGCGTTTGATTTGGTTACATACATCTACATTATATACAGTATGAGTCAAATTACTTGGAACACCCTCATATTTTCGAAAATAATATATTTTGATAATTCAAAAAGCCATTTATTTCATAACATGTAATGTATTTCGATATAAAAAACCAACAAAAAGCAAAAAGTAAGTATAAAAAGTNATGAAAACGTTTGAATTATTAATATTTCAAACAGAATAAGTCAATGCCTTAAAGACGACTTAAAAACATCTAAAAATTAATTAAATTGTAATGCTAATTGATACAGATACGCAACTTGAAAGTGATTCTAGAGTTTTAACGAACAATTATCAAACAAATCAGTCAAAAACGTCCGTGTTCCAAGTAATCTGACTCATACTGTATATATATATAATATCGTTTTTGTGATAATATATGAGATTTTCGTAAATATTAATTCAATGAAGAAAAACATGTAGTTATAATTACCCAAAATGGTGTTGATAAGGGCTTAGAATAAGAAGTCTAGGACTTTGTAAATGATTTAATGTTCTTGAAATAAAGTCAAGCTATAAAATTTATAATGCATTTTTAGAATAGTTCGCGGATTATTGCAGTTCCAAAATTTGAATGGCAAAATGTTGATTGGTACTAGAATTCTAACAAATAGGAATCCTTGAACTTTTCCATATCTATTGTTTTGTAATAAAGCAATCCCTTAACCTTAATCAATATATTTTGAAAATCTAAAATAGGAATATTTAACCGCATAAACTGGCTTCTTAAGCTTAACCCGATTTAATCAGACTGGTTTTAGCATGACTGGCTTAGCCCGACTTGACCAGCACTATTGATCATAAACAGTTGATTAGAAATAAATATAATATTTTTTGAACAAAGGCAGTGCGTTTTCTATAGTCATTTGAAACTCACCAGTTACCCATAAATATAGGTAGAATGTATTAATTCATAATTCACTTTAAAATATTTAGGCATGATTCGTGTAATCTAGGGACGCTTGTAAATTCATCTTTTCAATTCAAATAAATTCTGCCATCGTCACATACTCGCATTTAATTTACCTAAAGCAATTAGAATATTATATCTTATATTGCTTTCCGGTCTCACATTTATAGAAAATCATAAATATGTGGAAATGAAAAAGTTATATGTGATTACATCCTTTGTCTTATATCAGAATGATTAGTGCGATTAATGCCTTTCTTGCCACCTCTGTATCTAAGCATGATATAAGCCATTCCTCAAATTTGAACAGTAGGTGTTGCGAGGTAAATTTAGTGATAGAGAGTATATGACAAAATTTATTTGAAAAATATTTTTTACAGCTGTTAAAAAAAAATAATCCCCATTCCAAATGAAAATGATTTACTTTGATGGAGACTAGCAACTACAGTGAAATCAGGTTTCAGCATTGGTGAGTGTGTAAAGTTCAGCTGTCTACTTGAAGAAACCAAACATTTTCAGGTAAGTGATATATAAAGTATACTAATTGAAAATAGAAATCGAATAATATTTAAAAATTGAATTTAACATTTCTATGTACTTTCTTAACACTACACTTGGATAATCAAAGAAATTTAATTTAAAATTAAGGCGACTTGCTGTCCATATATCTGAAGAAAATTTAAATCATGCAAAATTTTAAATAGTTCCATTATGTACGAATGATAAAATCATTTGTGACCAGATGTGCTCAATTTAGAAACTTAGTCTTTCATGGGCAAGCTTTATGATTCAATTAATTATTCAACAACTTAGAAATTGCGATTTCTTTAAATCGAAGGAATATGTTTTCTAATTTTCTATAACTTTAGTAATTTCAATTAAAAAAAATAAAAAGCAATTATTGGATTTTTGAAAAAATTGTATAAATCTTTATGGGAGAACTACCTGCTTTACATACAATTAAACATCGCAAAAGGTTGAAGAAATTGATAAATCATAGTATTAATAATAATCAGAATTGTAAACAACCTGAGTACTATTTGTTGAAATAAATAATAGCTGAAGTGTGTCCGAATCGGTAACATAGTAAAGAAGTCCAACTATCCAAGAGAATCCTAGCAATGGACTCAGAATAACACAACTCTTTGCACATCTCCTTCAATCAAAATAATTATATTTTTATATATAATTATGTATAATTATGTAGAATTATATAAACAATTATGTAACAAATTTACAAATTGTGTGTGATTTTAATTTTCTAAGAGTGCCGTCTTATTAAATTTAACAACATAACAATAGCATTACACCTAAACATCTAAACATATAGTATATCTTACCATATTTTTAGTGAAGACGTTTGCTTTGTATTTTCAAAAGATCGCCAAATAAAATACAGCAAATAAAGGAAGATACAAATATTTGCAAAAACAACAATTGCAACAGGCAAAATGAAGACCAGTAGGAGATATTGTTGAGATGTTATCCAGCAAATATCATTAAACCCATAGCTTTCAAATTTGTCTATGGAAATAGAGCAAAGAAGTAAAGCAAATGGAATGCCTAAATATATACTATGATCAAATGTTAACTAAAATTGTAATTTTCACATTTTTAGATAATTTTTGAGGTAACCAGTTAATATCAATCACTAAATTACATTAAAATGAATTATTTCGTTTTAGCAGGTTTATTGTCCCAAAACTATATTCGAGAAGTTGGCTAAAGTTTGGGAATTCTTAATGTATGTAATTTAAAATTTATTAAGAGTTTCATTCTGTTAAAGCAGCTTCCGAAGTTTATTTATGTTGCTATTGTTCTATTCTTGTAACGGTATTTAAATAAACGAGTAATGCACCTATGAAATTATAAATGCACAGAGATATTTTTTCTTACCAGAAAACATTTATCGATTTCTCGTCTATAATGTAAATTAAATTCAACATGAAAGTTAAGAATATGAACAATCACAAATTCACACACAAAGACATTTCATATTTCATTTATGTAGATCTAATGGGTTATTCAAATTAATTTTATTAGGCTTAGTAATTTAAGGATATCTTAGCACAATTGAAAACAATTTTACAAACTGAAAGTTAAATTTTAATTTAAAATTCATTGTTCATTTTTTCCATTAATATTTGCTTATTTTTTCCAAGAATTTTGCCAATCAAATCTCCCTGTGAATGACAGTAATTTAAAAGCCTCAAAAATAGTCATGGTATGTCAAATATTGCCAAAATTTCAAAATCAAATTCTTATTCAAAAATTAAAATACAGCTTTCTAGTACATTCTAGTAAGCTTCAATTATAAATTGTTCTACATTTTGTATTTAGCAAAATTCTTACCCCAGCCCATTAAAAAATACTTTTTCTTAGATATCGGAGATTCTCTCGCAACAGTCTTCATCATTAGCAAAATGAACAAACCTTCGCACATTAACCATGCAAAGAGGCAAAGATAAAGATAATGTAGAAAAACAGCTACAAAAATACACTGCGTTTCCTAAATTATGTATTTTGTCAAATATAATAGTTACTTCAATAAATTTAACTTAAATTTAACTAATTACAAGAAATCAAGCTTTAACAGTGTCAAGAATATTCAGTTAATTAATAATCCTTTTTACAAACTCTACAAGATATTTTTTTGGAAAACTAAATATATGAGCGTTTATAAATTAAAATTTGTTTTTTGTAGACAGTATAATCATAAAAAAATAATTGGCATTTTTTTAAAATTTTTTTGGCAATTTTGATATATAGGGTTGTCAGATAAGTTTTTTCCCATTCAAAATCCTTTATATCTTTTGAAATATAGGACCATTCACACTGAAATTTGAAATAGCAACAGACTAAACATAGATGCAGATTTTGTTATAGCAGCTTTTTGAATGCTTTTAATTCTAAATATCTATGCAGTTTTGAATTTTTTTTAATGAAATAGCAATTACTCGCAGATAGAGCATTTGAAATCAAGATGGAGCTTGAACGTAATGACATCCTGCCCAAAAGGTGGCAAAAGATTGTGAGCGCCAATGGCGATTATATTGAATGATTTTTTTGCTTTTCTTATCATTGAATTTGTATAATAAATGCAGTATGAATAAGCAATATTGCTTTGTTTGGAAAAAACTTATCTGACAACCCTATACTTCAATTCCTCTATTTGTGGAGTAGTTTAGAGTAATTTTGCATGGCTTTTTTATGTTAACCCACCCTATAATATAGAGGTAAGATCGGTTTCTCCTGCATCATTTTTTTCAACACATGTAACTTTTGAAGTGCCTACAAATAGTTGGTAATTTTCATTTAAGCAATATTAATGTCTACCCAAATAAACACTTGAATTTTTTATCAAGAATGCATTAACTCGGTGTCAGTCAGAAATTCTAGGACTAATAATTTTGGAATATTTGAATGCTTAATTCGAAATAGCAACCTATAATTGCAAAAAGTAAGTTCAACATTGATGCCCTTAAAACTGCGTATATTTCAATTCTGTAAACCATGTAAATTTCACGGACTTAAATTTTTGTGGAAAAAACCTTCAAAAAATTTGCTTGATAAAAAAATTTATTCGCATAAATGCATTTTCATTATGGTATTTTATCTGTGAAAAACCCAAAAAAAATTATGTTTCAGAAAAGTTCGTGGAACACATATACATGTATAGGTCAACAAATATAGCTCGATTACTAACATTGATTAGATCAACCCGAAATACTAATAATTCGAAAATCGAAATAAAACCCATGATAAGCGATAAGTCCACAAATATTTTAAAATTGAGCTCTGATCTGTTCAGCGCATGAAAACCTCGACCCGACCCTGCATAAGCAATTTCACTTTCAGGTCCAGTGACACTAACCGTAATCTGTGCTGCGAAAATTTTAAGATAAAGAAAACTTGAGGCTATTGAGAAAATTGGATGTCGTGAGATATTGACTCATCTAATGATGATTGTGTTTTGTTGTGTCTGAAGTGCCTGAAAATATTAACGATTTCTCGATGAAAATTTAAATATTCCAATTTCCAATTGATGGCGATATATCCTACCTTAATCAGTAGGCTTTGATCGTAACAATCAAACTTTGATTTCGAGCTTAGTGTTTTTGTTACAATTCATTTCTATGTTTAAAAAGCATCGTGACCCAATCAAATCTGTTGGTTTATCTGAATATTGAAGTTATGCATACATGTTCGAGATGGGATTTTTTCATTGACTTAGTTTAACATAATGCAAAAAAAAATCCTATTTTTTTAATCGTATCAATATCTTCTTTAATAACGCAGAAACGGTTACTAAATATTAAGGAAAGATTTTATGTAGAAAGAAGCTCACATCAGACATTGATATCAATTAAGTTGTTAGATAACTTATTTACGCAATATACCTATTTGTACACAGTGAAGAAGCACAAATAATCTTTAATACTTGAAAATTTAATGCAATTTTATGAAAAAAGCATAAAAATGATCAATGTAAATGTCAACTCCTTAAGTTTTCTTGGGATTGATATTACTAATAATGCATGCTTTGCATAATATAATTTTCAGGGTTAAAATTTTTTGAACAGCTATGATGAAAATCACCTAAAATTATTAAAATATTACTTACTACAAAAATTTTAAAGAAGCTTAGTGTGAACAATACAGTTGCGAGTAAAAGAGCTACGCAAATATTGACAATTATAAAACTTCTTGTTCTGTCCACAATTTTTTCAAACATGACGTAAGCAACAATCGTGAGAAGGCAGCCAATCACTGACAATGAGCAGCCAACAAGTGAAAAATATGTTAAAAATTTGCCATAGATTGAACTCCCATCTTCCTAAAACCATTTTTACTAGGATAGTTCAAAGTCTTACTTAATTTATTGATTTACTTGTTGAAAAAATCAGATTTTAAGTAATTTTTAGGAATGATTTCTTTTCATTGTTCCAAGAAAACTTGCTTAGCACTAAGATTTCTAAAATATCTAAGATTCTTTGATAAATACTTGAAAATAATGTGCTTTTTAAATTACTAATATTTGATATACATTATATGTTAATTGCTAAGATAAAATATATGAAATTTTAAACACATTCTAATATTCAAAGATAAAACATCAAAATTTTTGTCAATATATAAATTCTATTATGGATGTTTTAGTTACAGAAACAATTTTATGGTAAATGTACACTGGAGTAAATTTTACTAACGAATGACCAAACTAAAAAACGTTTAAAAAATTACGACTTCAAAATCTTACTTTCACGGGATTTTTGGACATTAATACCGCGAAATTGGTTAGATGATCACATTCACACGTGACCGTCCCGTTATCTTCCTTAGTTAAAGTGCAGCCATTTTGCAGGAATTCTCTAAAATACAATATAGTTTTGGAAAAATAAGTAACGCAAAAAAATTTATATGGCATTGCGAAACAGGTTGACTAAAATTCCTGTCAAAAACTAAAATAATTTGTGAGACATGAATTAAAATATAAAATTATTAAATTTGAACAACAATTTGCAATACAGAGTAGTTACACATATGTTAATCTTACTAAATATTTGCCATTTTATGTAAGAGATATTAAATGCATTCTTAGTATTGTAACCTTTCATCATAATATTACTAAATTTTGGAAGCATAATAGACCCAAGTTTTCAATTAGGTTCATAGTGAGAAGTGGGAACCACAAATTTCTTAATTGTACGACTCCGCATATTAATCATTGTTATTTAATGCAACCAAGCCTATAATAGTTATATAAGTGAATTTGAAAAAAATCATATGATTTTAGATTTTATAAGTTACATATGTACATAAAATATTTATCAATTTTACTACAATCCAAATGCTATCTGATGTCGTCAGTAAAAATATTACTTTTGTTCAAATTTTATTGATAGGATTTGGCAGTGAAAAGATTAAGAGTTTCTTTACAATTTAATATCATCTTCAGATTATATTTCTAACATATATATGTTCTGCAATCAAACGGCTAAAATATACATTAAGTATTGTAAAATGAATTTTAAAAGTAAGCATTATAAAAATTCTGTAATAAAGGAACCTTATTAATTTGAAAAATATTAAGAAAAATTACTGAAAATTTCTTTAATTATATTTATACATATCAATGCAAATTTATTAAAATGGATATACGATTAGAAATTTACTTAAACTGTGCATTAATTCCATTTGCATAACTGAGAGTCTTAAATACCTTGTGGTGGTGTTGTAGAATGAACATTGTAAAATTTCTTCGTCCTTTAGAAAACTAGTAGTGACCATTCTGAATTTCAAGGGAATTTTGAGCTTGAGTATTTTTTCAGAAATTTTAACAGAAAATACTTTCGAGTATATACTGAAATTTTGAAGAATGAAATCCATGTGGTTGAATATAATTATTGCGACACTCATCGAATTTGCATTCTCAATGTTTTGATAACTAAAACAAATTTCTGCTGCATCTAAATACAGAATAGTTTGATAATTGAAAATTTTGATTATTTATTGGATATATTACCTGTTTTTGCTATAATTTCGGAATTTTTAGAATCTAGTTCTTGAGATTTAAATAAAAACCCATTGTTTTCTATTTCCAGTGTGACGTTGGAAGACACAGTCTAAATGAATATATGAAATTGCATAATCATATAATGATAGCACCTTAAATGCGATGTTGCTAATTGTATCGGCAACTGCTAGGGCCTTCGCTTCATCATTTGTTTTTGCCCATGTTGAAGTGCTATTTTCATTTATAAGCATGTTGGTTGAGCTAATTAGTTTCTAAACATTTTCTAATATTAATATATTTTCAGAAATTTCAGAAAAGTATTTAAAAAATGTAGATAGCTTACCTATGGCCAGCAGCAGTTTAATATTTAGTGTAATTTGCAAATATGTATATATATATACACATTATTCGCTTATTAAAATTTCATATTTTATTGAATAGCACAAAAATCTTACTATTTAGTTACTATGGGAATATATTAAATAATCGAATTTTATTAGGTATATTGCAAAATTAGTTGAAAACGTTACAAAAATACGAAAAAAAATCAATTTTGAAGGAAATTATATTTTCCAAAAATTGAAGCAATCCGACTAATTCGCAGCTATACTAATTTAGAAAATATTAATATACTTAGAAAATATATTAAATAGAATTTTGAGAAGAAATTTAAATATATTATTTAGGTAAAAAATACTTACTGATGCTAACTTTGGAGATAATTCTTCACTTGCATTTGCAAGTTTGTCAATAATGTTCAAAGCTATATTTATATCACCAACTTCCAAACTCGCACTTTCAGTAATTGCATTCGCAATTTCATTGATCTGATTAATTTTTACTTCAACTGTTGGGGCATTTGTTAAGTTGTTCTAAATACAATATTTTGAAATTCTATGAAGGCCCAAACTGCAGTTAGAAGATGAGGTGATGATTCATTAATATTTGAAATTTCTTAAGTCTTATAATAATTAGCGTAGTAAAAATAATAAACCACTAGATTTTGAAGTTCTAAGTACCGCATAATTCAAAGAGAGAAATTAGGCGACATGTTTAATAGAGAATATCTCACTACTTTTTATGGGTATGTGAATAAAATTTAATGCAATCATAGGGAAATTATACAAAAAGCTAAAGAATTTCTAGACTATGAAATATCTTTAACAGACAGGATTTTGGAAACGCAGGCGTCTTTGTTGAACTGTAAAGTGAACCGGGACCCCAAATTTTATAGCCTAATATAAGACGAAATGAATTTTAATTTTTGCAAAAAAATTTTCCAACGTAGACACTAATGTACTAAAGTAAAGCAATTAGTTGAAATCAATGTTTCGATAACCTTGAGATTTGAAGCCTTTAAAAAATATAGAAGAAATCTTGAAACATACATGTATAGATGCCTGCGTAAAATAGACTAAATTACTAACCATAAGCAATAAGCATCATAATTGAATATGAAAAGCACTTAGAATTCTGCAGCTTCATTTTGAGTTAAATTAGTGATACAACTTATATCGAGGGGAGGATTTTTGACTGATTAAAAAGCCAATTCTAAACATTAGTACCAATTCCCCGATTGAGCTATTGGGATTGCGGGGAATATTGATCTCATGAAGAATGTTCTCACGGTAGCCCTAGTCCTTTAGGATGCTATAACTATCTAATAAATAGAAGCAATACTAATAGATCTAAACATAACTTGAAACTACAGAGCAATTATGAGGAGAGCGATCTTGCATGAGAGCAAACTTCCTGAGTACAATGTTCCATTAGAACGATTTTCAGAGTGCAATCTTCGGAGAGAAATTTCCTTAAAACAATATTCCTGATACAGCAATGGGGTGCTTTTCGTTAGTCAAATTTAATCATGGCAAGTGCAATACAATTAATACTACAGACAGGATAATTCGAAAATAAAGTCTAATGGTATAGCATTGTTATAATCAAAATCAGAGCCAAAGACATAGGCACCATGTAAAAGTGGGAGCTATATCATAAATATTGGTTTTGATTGTCAATGGAAAATATTAATTGAATGTATTCTTTCAATTATGGGCAATAAGTATCATTTAATTTTGTATTTAAAAAAATTGTAAATACCAAACGGAAATTTTGAAGGGCAAGATTTCTGCAATCTTCATAATCAGGTTTAGACCAAATGCCGATGTTAGCAGCTGAATCTATCTTGCAATTTCGTTGTACGTTCCCTACTAAAAAACATGTATTAATTGATAATATTGTCCACCCGATCTTCGCAAAGACAAGCTTAACAGAATTGAAAACTGTATATGCAATGAATAGTAGAGTATTTACATATTAAATAAAGAGGATATATTTAAGAAGAAAAATCCTCTAGAATTATGTTTTAAACTATATGTAAATTTTGAAAATTAATTTATAATTAAATATTACCAATAAGTTTTCCAAGACATGGAAGGCTTCGAGATAATCCTGCTGGCGTTTTTTCCCATTTATATCCGTCAAGATTATCCATGGCACAGTATCCATCTAAAATATTATGATTTTTTTAATTTTTTAATTTAAAAAATAGAAAAATTCAAATCCTAAATTTCATTGATGAATTTTTTGGTAAATACTATGCCAAATTCGTTTTGCGAAACTTAAAACACAGTGTAATTATGTTGATTGGAAAGAAATTTACTCAACTAAACTTCGAAACTTTCATTACATCCCTGGAAAAAAATTAGTATAGTTGCAAAACTTTAATTGAACAAAGTACCATGAATTATTTATTGCCCATAACAATCCCAAGAAGGTTTGATAACTTTTTCACAATTACGAATCGAGACATAGTAAATCTGTTGTGGTATATTTTTAGAAATATTGATGCAGTGGAGATCTTTAAGTGTTGTTGATGTTTTGGTTTCATTTTTATGAATTGTTTCAATCAGAATTCAGGGTGACTGATTGAAAACATCGATTTACATATCCTATCACGAAATTTTTAAATCAAAGGATCCCATAAATGACAAAAACCTGTAATCCAGTCCTACAAGGTAAAATCTTAGGCATTTTGAACCAGAAGACGTAACTCAAATATATCAATTATATATACTAGTACTTATATCCAAAAATAGATCATTGCCCATTAATATGTTAAAATATTCATGTTTTGATTCTCTGTGTAATTCATTTAGTCTATTTTACCGATGTGGCAAATAAGACACACCAGTAGTATGATTCAATTTACATGCAGGGAAGACATTCAATGGCTGTCTACACCCAGTAGAATGGCACAAAACCGATTCATTCTCTTGTTGATTAGACCACTAAACCACTTTAGGATATGTTTGTCAATAAGTACTAATACATCCAATCCAAACTTAATCTAAAATTTTAGAAATATGAATACTTTAACTGTTATTTTAGATAAACTGCCGATATTCTAATGTCGAGATTTTTTGAGATTATGGTAAAATAATCTGGGAATATAGGACAAGCCTAGTATTTCGGGATCCCGGGATTGAGATGCCTAGTTCATGGCTATATTCGTTAATGGTACATTGGAAAAAATTTATGCACTGTCAAATATTTCTTATTTTCTTTGTTCATAAAAATTTCTCATTGTGGAGAGCTATAAGTAGTCCACAAAAATCTTTTTTATTACATACAAATATAAATAATGCAAGTAATGAAACCTTAATGTAATTACTGAGTAGAAATCGCACAAGGCCAAATATCATACTGCAGCATTATTAAAAATCATTTCCAGATATTTTAGTGCTAAGTAAACTTTCTACTATTAGGACCGTAAAAATTAATGCATATATATATATATATATATATATATATATTTGAAATATATTTAACACAGTTCAAAATTTAGATCGGTTTCGAGTTACTAAGAATCATCGTCAGTATGGAAAGTGCGGTAAATAAATATTTTACAATAAACTACACTAAAGGAAATTATAAATATGTTGCATGCACTATAAATCTAAAATTATTGATGTTATTTTCTTCCTTGAATTATCTAAGGAACATTTTACCAGAAATTCAATTTAAAATGGAATGTGAAACCAACAATAAGCTGAATTTTTTAGATGTTACGTAACAATTTTAATGATCATTGTGAAATAAGTTGGCATATAAAACCAACAAACTCAGGACTATATATTCCATACTTTTCGAAATGTCATACGTCCTACAAATTAAACACAATTACAGCATTATTTAATCGAGCAAAATTACATCATCCAACTACAAACATCTAACGAATACAACAGACAAAATTTTCGAAATCCTTATAAACAATGGCTATCCCATTAAACTCATTAAAAAATATTCAAACAAGATGTTTAAAGAAAAAGTAACAAAGAACAACTTCATGAAGCAGACAATGATAAGAATAATATTTTTTCAGTGTATTTAAAACTTCCGTATTTAGGCAACCAAGTTAAAATGTTAAATGAAAAAATCAAAATATTGAACACCAATTTGAAGTTCACCAAAATTGTCCCAATATTAACATCCTCTGCAACAAAGAACATCTTTAACAACAAAGATCTTATTACTATGAAATTAATTTTATCTGTAATTTACCAATATGAATGTGATTATTGCAATAAATCATACATCGGGGAAACTAAGAGACATCTGGGAACAAGGATGAAAGAACACCTAAGAGGACATTTAAATTCTGAAATTTACTTACATCACCATGAAATCAAGAGAGAAAGATATTACTAAGATAAACCATCATAAAATTGTTGAAAAAGTATTTATTAAAGCTGCAAACAAAGAAAAATTACTTAACAAACAACGCAAGAAATATCAATAATTCTAGATTTATAGTGCATGCAACAAATTTATAATTTCCTTTACTGTGGTTTATTGTAAAATATTTATTTACCGCATTTGTCATACTGACGATGATCGTTAGTAATCGAAACCAGTCTAAATGTTTAACTGTGTTACACATTTCCAATATTTCGAAGCTCAGTATACTTATATTTATATATATATATATATATATATATAAAAGGAGTGTTCGTTAAAAATCTGGAATAGCATATGTTCTTTATTAAGAGCAGGAGAATATATACAGTTCAATGTAACAAGCCTCTGACAAACTTAAGTTAAGCTTTTGAGGTATGATGATAAGGCTAGTGTACACAAAAATCATAATGAGTGAGAGACTAATGAAATTCTGCTTGAAAAAATATGCAATATGTTTTCTCTACAATTGATGGAAGATGTGAACATTGTATTTGTACTATTTAATAACAAACATGTTTGTTCCTGATCATTGTACTTATTCTTTTGTTTTTTATGTGATAAAATATAAATTACATGTTGCTTTGGATTTTACTGCACACCTACATATTATACGCCTAATTATTTCAAAAATTATAGTTCAGTCTACTTACATTCGTTAGTTTGAATTTTGACCGTATCTTGCACTGGAAACCCAGGTACAAAAGCTGTAATTTCAAAATAGTATGTTTTGTCTATTTGAAGGTTTTCAATAAAATAGAAATTATTTTCAGTCGTTGCATTTATATTGTAACTCTCCTCATCAAACATTGAGATGTTGTAATTACAATTAATTCCAGCACTAGTCCATGTCGCATTAACACCATCCAACTGTCTGTTTAACTGAATACTCCTGTAGTCCAATGCAGGAACTAAATATTTAATAATTATTTATCTGAATAGATTTGTGATAGATGTAAGCGCCTCGTATTTTCTCGTATTTTGTAAGGGTTTTAATTGAGATTTTGTTTGAAAATTTGATGGCATATATCAAGGCCTCTAAAGAGGTAGCATTGAATATATTTAAGCACTTAGCTAAAAAATAAATATTATTCTCTCCATGCTAATTTTTATCAATCAAATTTTTACTACCTCACGTTTCTGCGCAATAGTTATATTCTAATTCTTATTTGAATTGTTGTTAAAACTGTAAATATATTAATGGGATTTATAATTTAATAAAATGGTTTTTGACGTCTAAATTATAAGCAATCAATCTACCAAATTTCATTTCATCAATCAGCTGAAATTATTGCAATTCTAAAACGAATAATAAATCTTTGTATGCATCTACACAATCATTTGTTGTTATAGAGCAACAATATTTTTCCTCATATTCAACAATATAATGTTTTGTTACAGCAAAGTGACAAAAATCTTACCAGTGGCATAAGAGATTGTAGCGTTCTGTGACATTGATAGAGATTTAATTTCTGCTAAAATATATATTTTGTGTATAGTACCAGATGAAAGACCAAAAACTGTCTCGTTTGTAGTGGAAAGATGCTTCACATAGTTGTATGTGCTATTGTATATCTCAAGGTAATAAGTGCAGTCAACACATAGCCCAGCCCAATTCACAGAAATTTCATTTTTAGTAGACATCAGTTTGATGCTGTCACCATCCAGATTTTGAACTAAAAATTTGTACGTTTGCGGTTTAGTATACAATAGTTAACTGCAATTGATAATGATCCTAAATCCTTATTGCCCCTGAAGAAAATTCTTCTAAATATAATTGGAAATGGGAGATTATTGACTTAAACGCCGATAATATTTTTAAACAAATTTTTGGATTCGATTAAGATGATTTGTTCAACACTAATTGAAGAGAATTACAGAATAAAATAACTAATAAATAGGTCGGCTCACGGCAGACTTGTCAACGAGCCTAAATTTGTAAGCTGTGCTCGGTTTTCCGAATAGAACTATATAAAAATATTGCACTCTCGGCATTTTTTACATAGTTTTTCCTATTATGTAATAAACATTTTATATATATATTGAATTGGAAAAATAAGATCTGCATAAAAAAATTAAGAACCTGAACAATAAATTTGCTCGGCTTAACAATGGCTTGCTTTGGGTTCATTCTACATTCAATGCAGTGCTCAAGCTTGGCTCAGCTTGTTAGAAGCTCACCTCGTTGACAAGTCTGGCCAAGAGTGATTTGGATTTGTCAATTTATAATAATTTGTTCACATCAAGCTCAATACATAATGGTCTCTTAAAAAATATAACATTGCAATTTGGTTAATAAATTTTGCAAATCATATTTTCTAATTACACATTCAAATTTCACTCTACATAAAATGTTAACACGTTGCTTACTTTTAGTTGCAAAAACATATAGGACTCGATCGTCGGAGTAGTTATTTACTTGCGCAAGAAGCTGAAAATAATATTTTGTGCCAGGATTCAGGTTGTAAATTGCTTCCATTGTTCTATTTGTAGATATTTCTTTAACAAAGTTATTACTGTCATTAATTGATAAAATATAGTTGCAAACAAAGCAATTAACAGACCAAGATGCTGAGATTGATTCTTCTGTGGAATTGAATGCCATAATCTTAATTTCAGGTTCTAAAAATAAATTTGAGACAAATTAATTAGATACTTTAAATATTGGAATGCCATAAATATTTTCTAACATATTTTAAAAGTAGTAACGTTTAATGTATTTATTAGAGTGCAATCCATTAATGTCTACTCTTGTATTTAAATAGTTCATTTGTACACATTTTTAAAAATGAAAATTCTGAAAATAAATTATATTACCCTCCTTTTAGGCCAGCTATGGCATAATAGGTGAAGGTTAACGTGTGCTGGGCAAAATTGCACTCCAAGCTTGCGTATCAGATCGGACTCTGGCCTGGCTGCCGAACTAATGTCTTCGGGCAGGTGTGTCCGGAATGGGACAAGAACTTCGGCCTTGCCATACCTTTCATTAATAGCATTTACAATAATCTGTGTTTGCATTTCAGCTATATACTATAACTCTACATTTAACAGAGTGGAGATAATTACATGCTTCATATTGAAGTACGTTGTGTGATTTACTTACTAGTGGCAATAATATGTGAACGACTATCCTGCGTGTAGTTTGCCACGTAAGCAATAAGTTCAAAGTAATAAGGTTTTCCTGGACTAAGAAGATGAAATTCTTTGAAAAAACTTTTTGTGGTATGCGCTTCCGAATAATTTTCATTGTCTTTAAGAGAAATGTCATAACTACAATTTCCGCATTGAATTGTCCAATTTGATTTAATCGCATTGTAAGATACCTCTAGATAAACATCTTCAATTTTTGGCACTAAAATATTTGTGACTAAAATTTGATGAGTAAAACACATACATTTGAGCTTATAAATCCTAGCTAATGTTAGCAATGCCATTCATTTATTACTATGAAATTTGTTAACTACATGTAATATTAAATTTCTTTTTCAATGTATCATACTAAATTTTTGAAAGTATTTAATTCCAAGAAATCTGAATACTTAAGTACAGGGTAGTAGTCATGCAAATTCTAAATAAAATCTTGCATACCAGTTGCATATTTTTTATTAATACGGGTTTCTGTGTTGTTTGATCCAATGGCAACAAGTTCAAGACGATATATTTCACCAACATGAAGTAAATCGAAATGGTAATACAACTGATCAGTAGTATATTTCTCTAGATGTTCAGATTGATCCAGTATGGAAACATTATACAAGCAATTATCGCATTCAGATGACCAATTAACATACATTGAATCATAAGAAGAATGTAAGGTCATGCTATCCAAGTTTGGTCCTAAAACAATCTTGAAATAAATATCTGTAAATATTTATTATAAATACAATTTGATGAATTTATGCAAACGTAAAAATAGTTTAAATGATGCCATAAAATGTCTTTGAAGAACGCAATTTGATAAAATTGAAGCTATTTGAAATTTGTTAGTTTAAAATGCACAATGTAAAGTGTAATAATGTTTGAATTTTAGGAATCAAAACGTGTATACATATTCGAATAGACGTGTTTCTACTTTAATTACTCTGAAATCATTGGTTAATTTTTCAATCTAAATTAGAATTATTATACCCGCTGTATCTTATTAAGTCTTATGCAAGCAATCTTATAGTTTTATGCTTTAAATAAAAATAGGCCCATAAATAGTCACTTCATAAATTTAACACTAGAGAGTCAATTACTCCTTAGGATTCTTCTTTATGCAGCATTTCAAAATAGAACATTATGTAAAAGAATGAAAAAAAATGCACATACAAATTCAAATGGATTATCAGCTCATTTGGCGGCGCATATACCTGCGGTTTTTTAATGAATGCCTACACAAGTAAGAAAAATTCTAATTTGAGTCAATTTTGACACATTTGGGCGTTCTAGTGTTAAATGAATGAACAGTGTAAAATTGAAATGTAATTGTTTTGCAAATAAAAAATGTATAATTTACTGCATATAAATAATTTTGGTATTAGAATAATAGGACTTACGTGTGCTATAGTGTTCATAAAATCTCTGATGATGCTTGTTAGCAGATATACTAGCAAATAAGAAATTTATGTGGTAAAGCCTTCCAGGATGAAGATCATAAAATGTGGTATTTGTATTATTGTGAGTAAAATTTTGTATGTTGGTGATTTTAGTATAGACATCACTTAATTCAATTATATGAAGATAGTATTCTTTGAAAATTATGTGCTTCCAATCGAAGGTCAGTGATCGCTTATTTGAAAGTACGTCCATAACTTGTGCTTTAAAGTCCAAACCTAAATTCTAAATTATAAACCTGGTTTGCAATTTAAAATATTACTCAAATCTCAAAACTTAAAAACCATGGCAAAGAGATACATAAAAAGTTTCTCAAGAATAACATCCAGATATATTCAATTTATTTAAAAACATGTATTCCGAGTAAAATAAACATATTCCAACGCAACGTGCCAAATTTACTCAATTTTTTTGCAAAAACTTATTATCACTGTTAGTAGAAAAAATTATGTATAAAACAAGCAAATTATATTTGATAGGCTAAGAATGAATTCTAATGCATTTCATCACTTCCAACTGTTAAAACCAATATTTCGTTTTTTTTTAAATTTTGTCAATTGATGAACATTTTGTGAACATTGCAAATTGATACTGCTGATATGAAGAATCTTTGTGCAGCTTAGTTGCTATATCATAATCCAAACCAGAGTTAGTTAGGGAGGAAATCCTCCCCAGGTCCGAGGTAAAAAAAGTCCAGGTCAAATGGAGACAAAATATTGAAAATAAAATATTGTTCTCTAAATATCCATTTGTGCATTATATATGTACTTCTTCCTTGTCAAAGACATTTTCATATTTTCTATAAACATATTTTGTCATATTCATGGCACCTAATAAATATAATGGCACTTAGGTTTCAGTAGGCAATTGATCCATCGCTATTTGTCATTGGGAAATTGAAAAAGTACATCTGTGTCATTAATTTTCAGAAAATAATTTACTTTTGTTCTGTTACTATATTTTGTTCTTTTGATGAAAAGTATAAAACAACAACAAAACG
Organism: Hofstenia miamia; assembly: GCA_900660155.1. Classification (NCBI taxonomy): domain Eukaryota; kingdom Metazoa; phylum Xenacoelomorpha; order Acoela; family Hofsteniidae; genus Hofstenia; species Hofstenia miamia. The sequence goes on along the minus strand of CABFPE010000387.1, from coordinate 692,128 downwards.
TAAATAGACGATCATAATTATATAATTTAATAACTTTTAAAATTGATTTCGGTGAAATGGATTACACTCTTTGTGAAAACACATGAATATACATTTAGTTGGAACATCTTATTCATCCTTTTTCGGTAAGTTTATGACTACCAATCGACTAAAATAGAAATTTCCTCCTTTTGAATAGATTTCTTTTTCAAATTAGAAGAATATTAAATAAAGCAATTAAGTAAATAAGATAAATCAACTATCTTTAAGACATCAAAAATTACTAAAAATATCCCTTTGACTATTATCAAAATTGGATTACATCAATGGTTAAATATTTCAATTATTGCAACAACATTTCAATGAATAATGGAAAGCATAGTATACGTTTCGTTACATGCAAGAATACGCAAATGCGACCAAGAAAATGCAATAAACTCTAGGTCAATTTTCATTCTTAAATAAGTTTCTTTTTTATTAATAATTTAGAACGTTTTCTAATTATTGTTAGCAATTATTCATTATGCACATTGTGACATTACTGACATATTTCTACTAAAACTCTGACTTAAATATACTCTACAAATATAGATAAAGGGCTACATATGTCAAATTGAAGTAGACAGAAACGATAATACTTTATGACATTTATTTTTAAAATATATATTTTTTGAAGAAGTTTGTCATTGCATTACTTGCGAATAACCACAACTTAAATTTCAAAAAAAAATAGAAACCAAATTTTATTATTCATTTTTATAAGTATTTATCAAATACAAACTATAGTAAAAATGCAAAACCTGAACAGAGGTTAGTATAGAAATTCAGTAGCAACTGTTCCCATTAAATGTGCATTTAAAATTACTACGTTCTTCCCAAATACATGTTTTTTCTAAGAAGTCTTGCCTTTATTGTAATTATAAATGGTCCTATGTAATTTAAAGCGGAGTATAAAATGGTTCTCACCGGTATAATAATCAAATAAAAGCTTTGATTTGAATGGAAATCCTTCAATAAAGGCCTTAATTTCGATGTTATATATAGAACCTGATGTAAGATTTTTGAATTCAAGTGATGGATGACTTGTATTTACGAAATTCAAATATCCATCGTTGTTGTTAACTTTGACACTGTAGGTGCAGTTGGCTCCTGCATTTCTCCAAGAAATACTTATACTACTAATGGTGCTATGCAATTCTTTCGTAGTGATTTCATCTGGTTCTAAATATAAACAATTTTCAAGATTGAAATTGATAAAAAACATTTAGGCGACTAACTAAATGTTTAGCAAAGCGAAAAGAAAAAGTAGTACCAATCCAATTAAACGAATTGTTTAAATAAAATTTGCATTTAATCCCACACATTCTAAATTTATGCTTTGAAAATAACGAAAGTGATTATTATTACAATGCATCTTTTAATTGAATACATATTTAATGTCAGATATATTATTAAAATTCAAATCCAGATACTTTTAATAATGCAAAGCTAAAAACAGAAATACTTCAAAATTATTCATTTAAAAGAGAAAAGTATGCATTAGTCAAAATTTAATCTTGGAAATTTAATAATCATTAATGTAATTATTATGAACACATTTTAACAATCTCCTGCTTTTGAATGTTCCAAAAAATGAAAAAAAAGTTGACTGATAAGACATATTTGAGCATTTGTAGAACTATTAAATAATTCATACTTTACTTAAATATATTAAGTTGTAAATGTTTAAAAATCAACTTGCAGATTTGCTTATGCAGTTAGTTACATAATTTTGTAGAGTAAATTTGTAGTTTAAGTTAAATGATAAAATTTTTATTACAATTTCAGAAGTATTGCACTGTCAAAAATAGAAAAGACCTTTTGATGATTTAAGTTCAAGCACTGCTTTTTAAAAGAAAATATTCTCTAAGCACACTAAGCTTATTAACGTTTTTGTAAAAATTGCATTTAAGTCTGAAATAGGGTCTAGAAAAGGGTAATGATTAAGTAAAAGCACTGCTTTTTAAAAGAAAATATTCTCTAAGCACACTAAGCTTATTAATTTCACAAACGTTTTTGTAAAAATTGCATTTAAGTCTGAAATAGGGTCTAGAAAAGGGTAATGATTAAGTAAGATGGAAATTATGTTAAAATATTTCTAACATATTAACAAATTAAGTATAAGTATCCTCTAGGAAAATAGCTCTTACTAGTAGGAAAAACTTTTTGAACTGTAGCTTCTGTGTAACTTTGAACCTGAGCTATAAATTCCAAATGATAGAGATATCCTGAACTGAGATTTTGGCATATTAAAATATCTTTATCGGTAGAAAAATTTTGCAAATAATTCTGATTATCGGTAATGACAACACTATAGGTGCAGTTGCTGCACTCTACTATCCAATTAAGCGCAATTGAATTGATAGTTGAAGTCACCCAAACAAATTTTATATCTGGATCTAAATAGATTAACTGTAATTAGGTTCTTGATGCAATGTTTCAAATTGAATATTTTCGTAAAATAAATACAAAATAGATCTGTGAAGCTTTATGTGTATCTTGCTGTAGGAGCATATTTCTATTTAGTAGTCATTTAATCATATATTTTACATGCATATGTCACTGTATCTTGGAAAGACATTCAAATATAAAAAACACACATACAGACCAACTCATATAATAATAGAAACTAAGGAAAATTATTGGAAACCACAAAAATACTACATCTATTGCAAAATTGTTTGTGTTTTTTATACATTTATTTGATGTGCAGTGTGCCACGCAAGACTAGCATCATTCTAACAGTATTAAACTTAAACAGCCTTGACATTTGAAAGACTCTAACCGCAATCTTTAAACAATTTTCACCAAGTTTATTAAGAAAGTTCAAATTGTGCCTGAAATGCTTGACAAATTTTTAGCAGTTTTTTCGATTTTTTAAAATAAATAAGATCGGATAATCATGAATTATGAATCTGTGTTTTCAGAGGTCTCAAGCAAATTTTCAAAGTAAATTTAACCAAACATGCATTAGTCATGGAATATAACTTTAAACTCAAATAATAATAAGATTGGCTCAATAGATGAATCGATTTTAAGTAAAATATTTAAATGATGCGCGAAGATCGAGATTTATTTATAAGTGTTCAAAAATTATGACTAAATGACAATTTCGAAGAGCACTGTGAATCTTGAGCATTACATTTACTATTTCCAATGGGCATAGTGTATAATGTATCCATACCCACATACTTGTTTTCACTATCTAGGAAACTGTTGAAGTTCAATAAATGAATGAACTACTGTAAGTAGCAGGGTTGAGTTATGACTAGAACCAATGTTCATTGAATTATGTATCACTAATATACAGTATTTGATTAGTAAGATTACAGAAGGCAATCGAGTTGCTTTCAGAATATATCTCAGAACAAAACTACCCTGGATATTGTGTCTACGAAATATAATTCGCGTAATAATTTAAGACCGTTTAAATTTCATAGTTTTAGTAATTATATACAATATATTTATTAGTATTTAATACAACATGGGTCTTCACATGAGATCCCGGATTCACTTGAAGAGAAAATTTAAAATGAAATTCGGGAATTGGCTAACTTGTTAGGAGATTATTAACATTAAAACAAAATATCGCGCAGTTATTCTCAACGTATATATAATATGTTTACTTCAGAATATCGAGATGCAATTTATGTAACAAATGCAGGCCAATGTACATGTTACTTACTTGTAGCATGGGTTTGTGTAAGCATATCTTTAGTAAAATTCAAAACAAAGGCAACAATTTCGACACTGTAAATTCTTCCTTTGCTAAGACTACTGAAGTTCTGAAATGATTCGTCAGAGTTGAAAGTCTCCACGTAGTGCTGATCATCTGATATTGAAGCATTGTAGCTGCAATTGCCGCATTTAGCAATCCAATTTGCAGTGATGGAATTTGAAGTAGAAGTTAGAAATACTTCTTGGATTTTGGGCACTAAAAATATTGCTCAAAAAATATATATATATATA